>JAQFYP010001467.1:0-15478 GCA_034694865.1 Bilobella braunerae
CAGCAGAGTATTTTAGGAGTTGATAAATTAAGTTCAGTGTTAATTTTATTTCCAACTACAGAGTTCAACCCTCGAAGACCGAGTGGTCCTAGCTCTAGCCATGGACAGACACGGGTTCGAGTCCCGGTGTCGCCAATATGGAAGTGTTTTATTTTTCGAAATGTTTTCCACTTCCCTTGCCTGAATGGGGTATTGGAGCCCACGGCCCATAGTCTGGGGGATTAGGACACTTGTCCTAGCTTGGGTAATTGCCGGGATCAAGTCCCGGCAAGAGCAAGCACAGTAAAAAAAAGTGTTTGGTGTGGTAGTGGTGAGTGGAGGCATTGTAGAAGTTGCGGTTGTGGAGGGGTGTGGTTGAACCGGTATGCGAAGCGCTGTGATCCGCCGCTGCCTAATCAAAAGGCTGCTCGGTGGTCAAACCTAGGATCTGGGTTTGAGCATGAAACAGAAAGCCCATTCCAAGATAAAATTTTGGTTGGCGGTACGTTGTAATAAGTGTACCTACCTGTAGTACCCTTAAGCACGTAATTTAAATAAAGCGACTTTTATCATTTTAATGCTAAATTTATCCGGAAATTGGTCAACGCATGTCGTAGATAATCGTTTCTAAAATTTGCGATTTTTGAATTGACAAAACTGCCAAACAGCTCGTCTCGTTCCTCCCGTCCTTGGAGGGGCTTGTTTGACCTGCTTTGTCTGCACCAGATTTTTTTGCTTTATTAGCTAGCGTATTAGCTACTTTATGGGAATGTTCTGTCCGTCTGTCTGTCCGTCTGTCTGTCCGTCTGCCTGGTTGCGCGATAACTCTCGAACGAGTTAACTTTTTGGAAATCTGTTTTCGGCAGAATATTGTTGGGGTCAAGGGCGAGGTCAAGTTCGAAGATGGGTCATGGGGGTCTTCTCCTTCCCCCTCAATTTGATGACCCACTAAAATCCCCCAAAACCGAAAATCGTTTTTTTTTTGGGTTTTTGCTAGTTTTGTCTTTAATGAAAAGTTAGAATAGTCTCAATGACCCAAGTGACCCCTGGCCCCCATTCAATGACCCCTAAGTGACCCCTAAGTGACCCCCAAAACCGAAAAATCGGATTTTTTCACAAATTTCTATTTTTACATGAAAACAAAGGTTATAATAGTCTCAATGACCCAAGTGACCCCTGACCCCCATTCCGTAACCCCACCTATATGACCCCTAAGGGACCCCCAAAACCGAGAAATCGGATTTTTTCAAAAATTTCAATTTTTTACATGAAAACAAAGGTTAGAATAGTCTCACTGACAAAAGTGAGGCCTGGTCCCCATTTCATGACCCCCTGAATTACCTCGAAACGACCCAAAATTACCCCTAAAACCAAAAAATTGGATTTTTCAAAAAATGTCTATTTTTACATGATATGAAGGGTTAGAATGTTCTCAATGAGATAAGTCACCCTTGACCCCCATTTCAAGAGCCCCAAATTGTCTCAAAATGCGCCCCAACCCCCCAAAAACCCAGCAAGTGCCCCAATTTGTCCATGCGAGTACAATACGCTACTTGCTTACGTGCGGTTGCAACGGTTTATTAAAACCAATATCATGCTCAAATCTAGGAATAAATTTCTTAAACTGAAAAAGTACTTGCAAGGCCAAACCAATCCTGACGTTTCTACGCACACTGGATATTTTACTTTCCGTTTTTAATATTACTACAATTAAAGTGAAATATAGTAATTTTCTGTGTTCACCCATATACTCTATATTTTAGGTATTTTTAAATATACTTGGATGTTCCCAAAATAAGAGGTGTTTCACAGACTGGAAAGTTGATCTTTTTGAAAAAAGTCGTTGTCAAGCGTTAGAATTTGAGGTTTGCTGTTAATCGTCCGGGCCCCTCAATTACAACCGATTTGCGTACACATGCCCCATTTTCTCATTTAAACTAGTCAACAAATTAGGCGCAATTTTGCATTAAAATTCTTTGCAACGTGAGCTGATTTATTTGTGAAACATGTATTATGATTTGGTTTGGATTTTGGTATTATGATTTGGTTTGACTCATTACCAACCACCAACACAGTTGGTGGTTGGCAATGAGTCGTCCTTCTACATCACCATTTTTTTTCTGGTGCTATTTAGCTAAAGGTAATTTGGCCCGATGGTGATAAGCATCGAGCCTAACCAAAACTCGAACATGAACGTCGCAGGTTCGAATCCTGCCAACTTCAACTCTTTTTTTTTATTTTTTACTTTTTTTTACAATAAATTTTTTGAAATGACTGAAGAACTTCGTCCTAATGATTTATCAATTCCATAATTGTGATTTCAATTAGTTAATTACGATTAACAATTAAGAGTAATTAACTGTTGGAGGTTGAGTTTCACATGTAGCTAGGGGTTTCTACGTGTGCTGAAGCTAACTATGACCTTGAATTTTTCTCAAAACCAATTTCATAATTAGTTAATTATGAATACCAAATAACTATAATTAACTTTTGGAAGTTGAGTTTTACATGTACATGGGGGTTCTTACGTAGCTGAAGCTAAATATGACCTTGAATTGGCTCAAAACCAATTTTATAATTAGTAAATTATGATTAAAAATTAACAAAAATTAACTTTTGGAAGTTGAGTTTTACATGTAAATAGGGGATTTTACGTATGCTGAACCAAACTATGACCTGCAACTGACTCAAAAACGAATTCTAATTAGTTATTTAAATAATTAATGAGTACTCCCGTCTTAGGACGGGCTTACTAGTATTCATATAAATATAAAATACTGTATACTGTCTTATTGCATCAAATAGGAAATAAGTTGCTAATAAATAATTGATTAATTAGTTTATTTATAAATTACTATTAAGTAAGCAAAATACCTCTGAAATATATTTTGCAAGTTCAAATGATGTGAGCTCTTGCTGCATAATACGCTCCACTTCAAGCGGGGCCCTTCCCGTTACGTTTTTGTTTACCCGTACCATTGCCTTTAAACACCAAGTAAGAAATGTAAACAAACTTCAGCAACTTTATTTAACTTTGAAAGTTAATAAACAAACAATCAAATTGCCCATTTTACCTCCGGGTTACTTGTCACAGAAGCTAACATGTCGAAAGATTTTATGAAGTCAACTTCCGCCGTCGTGCCTAAAATAAATGCAAATCATTACATAACCGCCAATGCGTACAAAAATACTCAAAAAATGTAAGCTTGGTAAATTTGTAAATTTGATCTACATTTGCTACTTTATAATTACACTCCAGGCTAAAAATATTGAATGTTTTGTTATTTTTTTTACGAATTCGAAATACAACCACAAGAAATCCATCGTATTTGAAAATTTTACCTGTCCTAATTGGCATTTTGCTCCAGCAAAACTCAGCCCCCTCAACTTTTGCCACAACACTTAGCTGCATTAGAATTGTTTAAACTATACAATCAAATGTTATTTTTAAATTTGTATGTGAGCAAATATTACTCTTTTCTGAAGCACTTCCAGTACTTGATTGCCAAAAATACTTTTGGCAGAGAAAGACATTTCTGCCAATGGCACAATGGAACCAATGTTAAAGCGCTGTAAACATCTTGACAGTACCAATAATTGGGAATGGTTAAAATTGAATATCCAATGAGCTCTGCCATTTTCAGTGTCTGAGAACATGATTTTAAATATTTAACATTAGCTTGTGTTTCCTTTTGACATTTCTTAGAAATAAACAGTAGAATTATTTCAACATGTAATACTCACTGTAGCGTCCAAGTTTCTAAAACCCACGTTAATTTGAGAAAGTTGAGGACGAAGGGTACTCATTTTTTTTATTTAAACCTATTTTAAAACTACATTAGTAAATGCTTAAACAAATGGAAATCGTCCAATACCTGTGCCTCTTGCAACAGAGTAAACTACCACCACTCCGTATTGAGTTGTTGCTTGAATACTACTGTTGTGAATTTGAACTTCTTCGATGCAGCTGGCAGCTACTGATGCAATGCTGTCCCGAACATTACTTATCTACCAGTAAAAAGTTGCCGTTAAATTTTGAAAATGTAAGGCTGATATTGATGATTTGATTCATTTGACAATTGGCAAATGCCCTAGTCAACAGTGACTGAGCTTCTTAGGTACATGTTTTATTAGTATAATTTGTTTTGGAACTTTTAGATAACTATGTATTATTTGTATTACAATGTATATAGTTGAGAGCTGAAACTAAATTTAGTAAAAATTGAAGTTTGTAATTAAAATCGAAATTACAATGTAAGGCTGATATTGCACCAAGGAATGTGCAACCCCACCATAGCTAACTACCAGCATGTCATACGGTGCTTGTAGGGCTATATAGTAGGGCACAACGTTCAGGAGACAACATTTATTTAAATTTAGTTCTCTTACATGTAACCTTATTATAGTTCCCTTTGATGTAACCTTACCATAGTTCCCTTCGATATAACCCTACCACAGTTCCCATCCAAGAAACACTACCACAGGAGTTACCTTGTCGGGTAGAACTTCTAATTGATTCAAAGACTGCCTCATATAAATCTGCTTACATTGTTGTGGAGTACTTCGTAACCGGTCTCCAACAGATATCCTTTTCCGGCCGCACAACCAAATACAATGTTAGCAAAACTTGTGGCATATCCATCGGCCACGGTTTGTGTCTAAAAGAATATTAACATATATAATTTCTATTCTAGAAATCTTGAGACAAATTGCTACTACCTTGGAAGGTTGAAATGCCCGGCAAGTGTTTCTGTTAAAGTTGGCAAAAGTGTCGTCTTGGCTAAAAATAATTAACTTTAATATATATACATACATATATATATATATATACATTAAAGTTATGTACACGACAATGTATAACAAATGGTGTGCGTTGTGGTACATTTTTTATATTCATTTTTGTATTGTATTAGTATCGCATGCAGTATTATTCGCAGAAACGTTCGCAATATTTTGAACTATCCGCTTCCGTCGAAATCAACACCTTTAAATCCTTATGATGATGATTCGTTTATTTGACATTTAGCAGAGCTATCGTCAACAAGTCGTAGATTGATTAATTCATATCTTAAATCCTTATTATATTTGTAACCGACAGTTAAGAAAAATTATATTCGATAAGATTACTAATTTAAGATTAGTAATTTTGGGTAGTTTTTAAGAAAAAAAAAGGTCAATTGGAGCTGAATTTTTTGTTAAATTAGTGACAAACTTCTTCACCAGGTAACTTTAAGAGGACAGATTCCAAACTAACGTCCCAAATCTTTTGACAATTTTTTGCTTTAATTTTGCTGGACTAAGACTACCTTATTAAACAAAGCACAAAGCAATGTTGACGTCAAAAATTAGTTTGCATCCTTGTATGTTAAAAAATGAATTTCTGTTAGATTAGACAAGTTATTTTACGTTTAATTGTCTGTGTTCATTGATTGAATAAAATTCATGTATTTCTGTAAAACAAAATGCGCATTTACTAAACGTGTTTGTTGATGTGCAAGTGCAGTGCACATTTAAGTGCTGAGATAAAAAGGCGTTTTTAAAAAGTAGCTTATAGAAGTACAAAAGTTATTTTGTTCGATTTCCTGTTTATTGTTCGTTAAACAAATATGAACATGTTCATTTTGTTCACTTCTGAGTTTGAAAAAGAAAAGTTTCTTCAAAGTGAAAAATTTAATTCTTAAATATTTATTTATTTAATTTTAAGAAGAAGTTTTTAGGCGTGGCGAGGGTGGTTTTGTCCAATTCGGTGACGTCCATGTCCCCGAATCCGTAGATAGCCAGTTTCTTGCTCGCGTAGGAATTTCGTCCTCACAGCCACGCTCTTTGTTTCGATTTTTACAAAAGTGGAAAAATTAAACAAAATTTTTAGGAATTGTACAAAACAATTATGTACAAAAAAATCATGTATTACAAGTATTTTAAGGCTACTATTCGTATCATTTGGTGCGTTAATATCTGTACTAACAGTTGTTGTTGATCTTTTGATCCCCTAAGTGCGAGGCAGCATTTTCCTCCCACACGTTGAATACTGTAGTCGTTGGAAGTTAACTTCAGATTTGTTACCAAGCTAGATAATTAGTCATTCAATAATTTGATTTAATTTTAGTACATTTTAAATTTTTGAATAACTATTTATATATCTTAAGTTTTAACAATATGTTAGGAGAGCAGGCGAGCGGTTGGAAAAGGAAGGAGTTCCCTTTTGATAATAATCTCTAACAATAAATTACATACCTGTACAAATGTGTGTTCAGATTACTCTACACATAATTTTAAAAATAAAGCTTGTTTCCGAAACAATTTTCTACAAGAAGCCATATTGAATATTATGTTAACAATATGTGGTTTCTTATAGTATTTAAATTATTTATTGCTTTTAGGACCATATGGAAGTCTGGAACGATAATTTAGTATTTAATTCTAATTCATCAGTTAATTAGAATGAATTTACAGTGGAAGATGTTAGGCGTAACAGTTAAAATTTCCCGTAAACGGCGTGTTTACAAGAAAAATAACAAACAAATTTTACTATTCTCTTTTCATGTCTCTTAAATTAAGGGAACACCAGCGACTATCTGAATGGTAACCTATTGTACGGTCACCCTTTAATTTTACATTTTTGAGCTTTATCATTTCGTACCTTACATATTCGTGCCCGCATGATTGGAAATTGGTCAAAGCTCAAGAGTTAGCTAATGACCACACGCTAGTTGCCTAAAATTTCTTTAGCAAAGCAAACATAGTAATCTTCATGCTGAGCGGCAGCTGAAAATTTTACAAATGCTCATTTTGAGCATTTTTGGCTTGGTTCGTTTGGACAATGTCAAAGTCGGACTTCATTAAAAGTCTGAAATCTGGGTTTAATATATATAATACATATATCGTAACCATTGTCAGCGACATCAGCATACGGTGGATCTCAAAAATCTTGTTAGTGGTTTGCCGTGAGGTTTTCAAGATCGGTAAGCGGCGCATAACCGTACTGTGAAATTGGCATTGCAAAAAAAACTCCGCTTTGTGTTTCAAAAATGAATCAAACTTGAGTTGATTCTTAATTACGCTCATATTAAACGGCGGTAGCAGGATACGGTGGCGCTCAATTTACGATAAGGCATGATTACGTCCATTTCAAAAGCTCCTCCAGGTTAAAATAGTACAATGACTTTAGAGTTGCGTAGGGAACAATGGCGTCTGGTGAACTGTTCATCAAAAAAATCCTTGCAACTGCAGTAGAGCATTTGGTGGGCCGGTTCCATGCCATTCTGGTGAGGGACTGACATGATGCTGCTGTATTTAACAATGGACTGATTTGTGGTTATTGCACTTGACGTGTTCTGCTAGGGCAGTATATATGGTATATATAGTGTTTTCTAATGGCATAACTTAAATAGTACAATTTTATATGTATAATTTATAGTATATTATAACACAAATTTTGAATAGGAATACTAATTCAATAAAGAATAGACACACTCAAGTTCAAAATTTGCTATTTTATTTTCAAAACCTAAGCTAGATTATGTGTTTCTGAAATATTTTGTACTATTAAAGACAGTATAAGTTTCTATCTGAAGTGACGCGTACGTTTTTCTTATAAACACCAATTTATTTTTTGGGCAAACTGATTACTAACTAAAATTAGTATTACGTTATACTTATAGTTTGTTTATATTGTACGTTAAGTTCTGAGGCCGCTAATTCAGATTAGCTTTAAAAAATTGACCTTATTTTTGTATTAAGTCGTAAGATGCACGACAAAGACGAGGAGTAAGACTTTGTTCAGAAATACAAAGTTTCGAAAAGTCGTATTTATTTTTTCTGCAGAAATGTTTCCATCAAGGCCATTCAAATTAGTTCACAAATAATTTTATCACAATTGCTTAAGTTACTGAAATTTTTTAAAATCAAATTATATATTCAAATCAGCGATTAAAACGTAGCCGCTCCGTCTGCTTGATGCGGTGACAAGAAAAACAGATTTGGCGTAGTTTATCCTTAGTTTAGTTTATTTTTTCGTACACAATCCAGAGCTTATAATAGGTGCCCTCCGTCGAAACTAAAAATCAAAATATGTTGAAGTTAGTTACAGTTACTTGGAAAGTGCTACTTAATGTGCGTTACACACTATTAAGCACAAGCGAGTCACAGAAACAAGAACATTGCTTAGCGCCTTAGTATATGAGTTGTGAAAAACGTTTATGCAGGTTATAGTTACTTTCGATTTTTAACGAAATTCACTTACCAAATTTGCTTTTTGTACTTATTAACTTCCCTTCTCAGTTTTTTGCCATTTATTGAAAACAATAATATTTAAAATTGCATACATCAAGACAAATTTAAAGCTTTAGAATTAATTCAATACGGCTTTTGCAAGCTTATATGCTGACCATTTAAATCATATTCTATACATGTCATTACAGATTTTAAAATTTTCAAGCTTTTACATTTTAGAATAAAATTCCTTGATTTGTAATAAATTGCTTGGTTTACTGCTTGAAATGTATCTAAAAATCAGACCTAGAAACTTAAATAAGCAAACACGTAATACAAAGTATCACACAAAACTTACCTCCTTTGGTTTCATATTTTTCCAAAATCATGCCAACTTCAATTTTATTTGGCCATTTAAGAAACTGTAAAAAAAAATATAATAACGTTCGTGTATTGTGGTATGTATCACTTGCACCAACTTTTTGTATACTCGACTCTTCCCCCTTTCCAGCTCAACCCAACTGAAGACACATACATCGGCACTTTTCGTGAAAAGAAACTCACCTCCACTCAACCTTCGCATTGTTGACATTGAGCTGAGCTTTTTTTTTCCAAAACTGCCGACATATATGTCCTGAGCTCAGCTGAGTGAGAAAGTCGGAGAGAGATGGGTATACAAAAAGTTGGTGGATGCTGTATGATATGTAATGTAATGATATGCCTAATATAATATGTAATATGCATTAAGGCTTTATTTACTCCGACACAATTAACACCACTTATATTCATAAAACATGCCGCTTTTTTAAACATGCTTTATTGTTGCCGCAGTTATTACGTAACAGATATTTTTTCCTAACGACATGAATGATTCCTGTATGTATTTTTGTTAATAGTAACAACAATATGAATGGATTTTAAAGGTAGTGAAGCTTACCTTCTCCAACAAATCAGGATTATTGCTTGTCCTAAATTTGTTCATTGCGTTATTGAAAGAGCAATTTGGTGCGAGTCCAGGAGCACATATCACACAAATCGATTCATCCTTTTCTGGATCTTCCAAATACATCTCTCGTTCCTTTTCATTTATCGCCAGAGCTTGAGACTAGATAGGCCAATTAACTAAATTAATTTTAATTAAGGCCACTGCAAAGTACAAGTATTAGGAGAATAGTGTCGATATCTTGGAAAATTCTAGCGCCGAAGTTTGAAGTGCAGGTATGTTTGGAACTCTAAATACCTATCCTACGTCTTATTGTCAGCAAAACAAAATTAGGAGATATCCGAAACAAAACATAACTTAGTCCCGAGCATCATACGTAAAATTCGGGATTTTACAGCGCTAAATTTATATATATATATTTATATATACATATTACATACTAACCATATTACACTAACTCTTGAATAAAAACGCTGCACATTTAGCATGTATAACAGTTTTAGATGCAATTAGACTATGGAAATTGAAATTGGAGTCTATAGATTAAATAATGTCTTAATGCAATGCTGCAAGACTATTCAGGCATAGGCAAATTACAGCGGAATATTATCAGCAATAGAATTCTTGAGACATCGATGATGCCAACACCAAAACGGCAATGTTGTAATAATTTCAACTTTTTAATTGTGTCGATAGCGGCTCATCCAAAAATTAAAATACTAAAAATCTTAGCAGTGTAAACACTTAGCAAAATAATCATGTTAGAGGAGCAAAATACGTATGTTTATGTCTCGGTTAATTATAAATTTTAATTTTAAGGCTTTTTTGTTTGGCTTGTAATGGAATACATACTTATATTATTTGTACTTACTCTGATCCCAGGAGTCAAAGTTTCTCCTAGTTTCCTAGACTTTTCAAGAAGCTTCAGAGCAGTGTCCTTAAAAGTGTCCCAGCAGCCTATAGCTTCAGAGACTGGAAGGCGACACAGTGCGCTTGTTACTAGCACGCTCTCAAAATTGGTAGGAACGCCGTTTATTCTCCTATCTACTAAATCGTTTCTATAATTCTTGGAGGATACAGCTTCAGAATTTCGAATTTCAGTTATACTTGCAGGCGGAGAACGGCATTTGCTATTGTCTTCATGAGTGGTCAATTGTGGTCCATTACTTTTGGTCTTATTACCATTTACAACTGGTCTAGTAATATCGGCTGCATTCGAATGTTTAGTCGAATCAATTTTATTGGTAGGATTTTTCATTTGATTAAACTTTTCAGATAATTCTTTAGTCATAGTTAGACCCTTGGGTGGACTTCTTGGTACAAATTTTTTTGCGGTTGTCTTAGGTTGAAGGTAATCTGCGGGTTTTGTCGAACTCGTGGATTGCGCGCCAACATCGGTTTTTGTGGCGATTTCAGTAGAAATACTGTCATCGACTTTTTTTAAAGGAATCCGTACATTAGTTTGGGGGTTTTCACCAGCCGTATTGGTAGAATCTGGCAGTTTGCCCGAGTCGTTTGTAGTATTTTTTGAATCGGATATTGGTAAACCTTGGGATACTGTATTTATCTGTTGTGCAGTAGGGTTCTGATTTAATGGTGTAGTAGCTATTAATTTAGTTGGTGTTGTATTAATTTTGTCAAGTTGCAAATTGCCCGTTGCGACAGGTATAAGTGCTTGATTTGTTTCCGCAGGTAATGGGACTGCACTATTTTGTACAGGTGGATTAGTCAGGGTACCTTGAACACCTTCATCCACTAAATTTCGTAGTAAACCGGATGGTTTGGTACCGTCCTCAGGACTGGCAATTGGTTTAAGTTTACTGTTATCAGGTTGTTTAGGATCTAGCATTTGGTTGGTCAAGGCAGGTAATGTATTCAAGGCTGTATTAGATGGCTGTACCGCACTTGTTAGGTTGGTAGCAATCGCACTCGATACTCCTACACTTGGAACACCGCCATCCTCTTGCAATATTGGTTTTACTGTTATGCCATCATTGCTTTCTTTTGAACTCTGTTGCGTATTTTTTACATTGTTAGTTCGACGGGCTTCTTTGTCTTTTCCATCTTTTACGTTAATTGCTTGTTTGGTTTCTGGTTCGTGAGATTTCGGAACTTTTATAACAGTAGTTGGTTTAATTTCCGTCCAATTAGGCTGTGTTTGGTTTAACTCAAGAATTGGTGTTTGGTTGAGTTTAGCTGGTTTATCTTCCGGAATGGACTTATCAATTGTGTCATTGGGCAAACTTGGGTTGCCAGAGGTCACGGTTTTGTCTATTTGGATTGGTTGCACAGGTGTTGCAACCGGTTGTGCAACGTGTGTTGGCATAGTGTTTGAATTGATGGTAGTATCATCAGAGTCACCAGACATAGACCGTTGCGTATTCACCAAATTTACCATAGAGCTAGATAAATTTTGAGTTTTATCTTGCTCAAAATTAGGGATTTGCTTAAGTTGATTCAAATTTTCCGGGGATGAAATAGTCTTTCGTTCCTTAGGATCTTGCTTCTTGTCATTTAAGGCATATGGCGAATTCAAGGTTGTTGTTGAGGGTTGTGGCGCACTCGATAAGTCGGTAACTCCAGAACTAAATAACTCGACGTTTGGAATACTACCACTTTCTGGTACAATCGGTTTGTGGGGTATGCTATTGATTGGTTGTTGTTGTTTTGTGTCATTTTGTTTTGCGGGCTCAACATCGGTATGTTGGCCAAAATCTGTAGTTGCCTTTACCTCCAAATTCGGCGAAGGGTTTTCTTTATCTGGTTCGGAAGCAACTTTTGGTGCTGGTATTACAATATCTGGTACAACTTCGTTCAAATTTTGCGGATTAGCTGGTGTCAACTCGGATGTCGGTATTTGGTTAATGTTGGTTGATTTTAGGTTGGTTAGTGGTACGTGCGCCGTATCAAATATAAACTTTGCGTCGCCGTTGTCAACGGGAGTTGTTGCACTAGTTTGTTGTTCTGGTGTCGCAATAGGAATTGACTTAGGTGTTGAGTTGCTGCTAATGCGTTTTTGAAGAAGTTTTGGAGCTGAACTCGCTTGCTGTTGATCTGGCGATGGCATTTTGTCGGTTCTCGAATGTGCTTGAGGCATCGGGGTTGCTAGGTGATCAGAAGTTTTTAAGCCTTTTTGCTGTATCCATAGTGTAGATTCTGCAACTGCTTGGGTTCGAACTTTTTGATTCCATTTTTCCTCATCAGCGTTTGCTACAAACATATAATGCACGTTATGTTTCTTTAGCATAAAGTGCTACCATAAACAATGCTTGAATTTGGGTAATTACGTAAGTTGCAACATATAACTGATGTAATGTACACGGCGCTTGTGTTCTCCGGTTGTTTGCAATCCACTTTACGTGTTATAACCAATCCCATAAAATGGCCTTCCTTCTTTTTCTAATTAAGCAATTTACATACACAAAGTTATAACAATGTTGCAATAACAACTTACAAATTAAAATTTAGGATTTTATTTAATTAAGTATTATAATAATATTAATATCTCTAGCTACAGATAAAATACATTGTATGAATATACAAGAAAATTGTTGTAAAACTGAGAACTTAAACAAGTTTATTATTTAAGAAAAAGCAGGTAATTAACTTCAAACCTTAATCATATGTTTGGCTGTTTAAACGTCTAAAAATTATTGTTTAGAAGATATCTGCTTGCAAGAAGGTTAACTTTTGTTTAGTTAACTTGGGGAAACGTTATAAGAACTGGCTTTCATAAAATAGTAAACTATATAATAATATTTGTAATACAATAACACAAATAAAAATAAAATTGTTTGACTAATTACAATGGTTAAACTATATAATAATATTTGTAATACAATAAACAAACATAGATAAAATTGATCCATTAAATTAAGTCGTTCGTTCAAATATGTTACCTTCAAAATGTAGTTGGAAAGTTGTTCCAATGTACGCTCTTCCTTCATTATACGCTCCACTTGCATTGGGGCCCTTCCAGATACCGCTAAATTTACTCTTGCCATGGCCTTTAAAAACCAAACGTAGAAATTAAACAAACATAAACTTGTTTGTTTACCTTTTACATTGTTGTAAACATGCGTTACCTCAGGGTTAAAATTCAGAGAAGCCAGTATTGGAAAAGACTTGAGCAAGTCATTTTCAACTGTAGTGCAAAAAGAAGGAAATTATTATGAGTATTATTATTCTTGATAAGTCCTTGATTACAACAAAAATTAAGTTGCGAAAATTTTAGCAATAACGTTTATTTAATAATTCAAATTATGTCGCTAAGCCATAACTTTGGCTATAATTAATAGCTTTAATAATAATTAATTAATCAAGTCAAATGTAAGGATTAATTTAAGTTGCACGATTAATAATTTGTTAAAATTTTTCATACGACAGCGTATTACAACTACTAGGCACCCAACGCATTTGCTGATATCTTCTGGGGCGCCTATCACCCTCCAGCAGTATCCAATACCCTCAAATTTAGACATGATTTGAAGCTGCAATAAAACACAATTAAAAAAACCATTATTTTTTTTTTATTTATTTTAGAAACTTTAGTTAAGGTAACTAGAATACCTAAGCATCAAAATCATAATTCTTTTTTAAACATAAAACATATTTTTTTTATAAACTATTACCCTTTTCTTAAGGGATTCCAATAGTTCGTTGTCAAAAATTTGCATCTCAGAAATCGATTTTTCTGCCAATAATGGCTGAACCACTGTTATAGCACCGCAGACGTCTTCGATGTAAGGGGCGTCAGGAACCGTTTTAAGTGAAAATGCTTTCAGTTCCGCCATTTTCAGTGCCTAAAATTTAAGTTTTGTTGAAAATAATAGTTTTTTTTATTGTTAACACGTGTTTGAACAAAACTGCGATATGTATATTTAATATGTCATATTGTAATCAAACCGCACACAACACAAGAATAAATAATTAATTAATTGGGGTTGACGGATAAGTTAACCAGTTTTAATTTTAAAATTTTATCTAATTTACTCAGTGCGTGATGTAAGTATGGTGTGAACTTATAACAATCTAACCTTTAATTTTGAAATTTTAGGATTTACAAGTAGATAAAAGAGTTAAAGTTACAAGTGCGCCAAACTACACTCCACCATACTACTGCTTTTGGGTTAGTCATGTTGCCTAAACGAAGAATGTTGTGTAGCACTTTTCCACAAACTTCGAAACTACCCCAATGTTTTGTACAATACACATCAACAGTAATATCAAAATGCGAGACTTACGACACCGTTCAGTTTCTTGAGGCTCGAATGAATTTTGGGCAATGCGACCCAAAGTGCGTCTTTACTTGGTTTACTCAAGCCTGTTGTTAGAAAAGTGTTAGTTTAGAATTGAGGGTTTACAACGAAAACAGAACCAAAAAATGCGTACCTATGCCCCTCTGAAGAAAGTAAAGTACGACCACCCTGTACTTTGTTGTTGGCCTAACAATTCTATCGTGAAGTTCAATTTCTTCAATGCAGCTAACAGCGATTGACGCAATATTGTCACGAACCTTGCGTACCTACGTTGCGTAAAGGAGTTGTTGTTACCATACGCACACCTTGCACATTTGCAAAATTTTTGTTGTGGTGCAAAAAATAGTAAGTTAGGTGCTTAACTCAACCTGTTTGATTACTTCGGAGTCACTTTGTATTGATTTTATAGCTACTTCGGGCAACTGTGACGTGACGACGTTCCAGAGCAGTTCGTACCCGCAATCTAACGGATATACTTTTGGGTCATTATCCCCGCAAACATTTCTAGAAAATTTGGTAGCATATTCATCGGCAACGGCTTGTGTCTACAGGAGGAATAGCAGATATAACTTGTGTTTGAATTTTACCTTGCGAAATTGATGTTACCTTGGGACAGATGCATTCAAGATTGAACTTCTTTGCCAGGATTTTAGTTACATTTGGTGAAATTGTTGATTTTGCTAAGAATAAAATACGTAACAAAATGTAACAAAGAAATAGTTTTTATAGACATTTGTAATAATAAGACTATCAATGCGCATACTTTAAGACATGCATTGTACTAACAAGTTCTAGGGTGAATAGGAATTTGTGAAAATTGAATACGTTAAAGTAGAAAGATTGCATTTAATGCAATATTTTTATTTTTATTTCAGTAAGAAATTGGACAAATTATTAATATTGGAGATGAAAAAAATGAGAAAATGGGCCATTTTGAGGTGAAGGGGTTCTCTTTGGTCATCGGAACAATCTTAACTTTTTTTTTCACGCAAAGTAAAACTGAAATTGAAAGGTCCAACTCCCGAAGGCCGGGTGGTTAGAGCCTTGAGCCCTAGCCATGGACGGACAGGGTTCGAGTCCCGGTGTC
>JAQFYP010001468.1:0-15478 GCA_034694865.1 Bilobella braunerae
GCCCATCCGGATCATTCCCCACCCCCAACCCATGGCCGGCCCCACCCAAGGGTCAGACAAAGTAAGTTAGGGTAATATTTGGCGCATCCCCAGGTGGGCTCGATATCAGTGGCCACCATGCCAAAAAACAAATACTGATAAACGATGCCGTTTTCTTTTTCCCTCCTCACTTTCTTTTGGCCCCTAAATGGGAAATCTCAGGGAGAGGGGAACAATAACAAAAAGGAAATAAGGAATAAATGGGTAAAAACAGAATAGACTAAAATTCGCGACTGAGCGAATCAGAGTGCTGTGTTCGTTCTCTATTGTTCTGTTGAATTAAGAACAAAGATCTGGCAGCAGAATTAGGATCTCCCGACTGAGAGCTTCGCGACAGGACGGATGGGTTAGATTTAATTCGTTAAGAAGAAAAAGGTGTCCCTGTTGCCCAGAATAGGAGAAAGGAAGGCGACAGAACCTCATTCAGCAAATTTGTTTTATGATTGTGCGAATACCCGGGTTTTTCATCTAAAATATCAAATAATTACTTAAGAAAAATTCATTAAGATGAAGCCGAAGAGGGCGACAGATGCCTTGAGAAAGGGTGTGGCCTGACAAAAGGTCACTTTCATGAACCCTCCGAATCCATAGAAATTCAGTAATTTGAAAATTGACCGGAACGGTCCTTCCTTTTGCTCACCGTTTCAAATCTTTATGGTTGGGAAAATCATGCTTATCTATGAAGATGCCACACCTTGTCCCCTTTAATGCCAACAAAAAAAAAAGAGACTAGTTTAAATGGGACTGCACATAACAGTTACCATTAATTTTAGAACAGTCACCGCTGACTTGACAGTAATCGGTGGAGAACAGACTTCAAGAATCATTATTTTGAGGAGGTGAACCTAACTGCTGAGGTCAAGTACCACCCTTCAGCGCCAGCCCAGGGATTAAGCCTGGTTAAAAGCTAAGCTAAATAGGGTTGGCTGTTAAGATAAGGACAGAAAAATCTTAATTTTAATGGGTGGAAAATGATCCCTTTTCCCAAGACCTTAACCCATGAGAAGCGCTTCACCTCACGTTCTCTGATAAAGAGGCATGAACCCGACTGTGTCGCCTAAGCGTTTATAATCTTCTGTAGGATAGAAGTTGTCTTCCTGATTGCTGATTGACAATTACAAATGCACGGATTAAAAAGAAATGGAATTACCTAAAAAGTAATCAAACTAGATTAAGCAGATTCTACAATAATGCATTAATACATCATAGAGTAAAGGACCTTAACTTGGATTCGCCCCTGTCAAGGTGTGAATAACTGTTGGGGGATTACGTGGAATACAAATTAAGTCACATTAATGAGCGAATTGAAATTAAGAAAATCGGGATTAACCTAAATCCACGATTTGTTGGGATCATGTCCTACACCAAGGTTATTTTACCTTAAATAACCCGATTTCAAAGTTATAACACGGATTTCTAACTAAGATTAATTGTTACTTATCTCCTGCCTCAGCACTCTTCGTCCTGAGTAACTCACTCACGGGATGTCAGCATATTTGCAAGTCATCTCGAAGCTTACGCTTTCTCTCTGATGTCAAGTTAAAAGAAATAGTTAATATGAAGATAATTTGGAAACTTGGATCCACCAGAATCTGAAGACGTTGCATTTAAGTACTAATCCAGGTGACCTGACCTTGGATACGCCACCGCCCGAGAGAAAAGAATGTGGGAAGTCCACGTGGGAGACGGCGGTTGTGTTAATTAATAAGTTCCGAATTAAACTAGATGGATTAACCTAAATCCAGCAATATAGCCTGACAACCCCGTCCGGGGACGGCTAATTCACGCAGTACAATCAACCTAACGGTGTGGAAAATCATCTTCTCTCAAACCACTTTCTCTCAACATTTAACAGAAAAGGGCCCTTTCCATTAATGCTGAGAGAGAGAGGACGACCGAAGTGCTGAAACGTAAATTTTTTTTAGCAGAGGTTTCACGCATTCCGCACGGAGGTTCGATTTGTAACAAACAGATAACCGCACTTAATTATTAGGTTATTACGCATAATTAATAAGATTCGGGAATTAGAATTTGACTGTAACATGGAGACGTCCATGCCCTGAGACAAAATCAAGGGAAGGTCCGGTAGAGCTCAAGTCCGATTTATGCCTGTTTAATATATTCTGAGGTCAATGTAAATTAACTGCGGGTCGGTCAAACATTGATCAAGATATACTAGCATCCTATCGACAGGGATACGGTGTCAACCCAGGTCAACAAATGCCGTTGTCGTTGCCGTTGTCGTTGCCGTTGCCGTTGTCGTTGCCGTTGCCGTTGTCGTTGCCGTTGCCGTTGCCGTTGCCGTTGTCGTTGCCGTTGTCGTTGCCGTTGCCAGGACCCCTGAAGAATGACCGCTCAAGGACCTTTTGGTGACGGACCAGGAAGGTCGAGCCTAGATTCTATGATGGAATCTTCAGCTCAAGGTCCCTTGAGTCACGCCAATGACGTCGCCTACGCCATTGACCCTAACCTCCTCTGCTTAAGCTCTACTTTTCACCTTTTTCACCGTTTTGAAATTTTTGCCCACTTGTATATAGTAAAGTAATGTATAAAAGTGCCCTGTAAAAAACAGGATGACTGAGGAAAACGAACACTTGACTCAGGAATTTAGGAGAATCCTGACTACCCCAGGGGGGACAGATCAGGAAGTAGGAGACTCGTCCGGTGATGGGGAGGACGTTCCCAGAGCCGCTCTTCCACCGGGTAGAGGGCATGGGGCGATAGGTCCAGGTTCCTCCCATGGAGACCGGGAAGGATTGGGAGGTAGGGGTGAAGGGAGTGTAGAGGACAGGAGAGACCCGGTCCCTGATCCTAATGCTTCCATGTACCGCCCTAACTTTCAAGCCAGTCCTGGATTAACTTGGGCTCCAGGAAGACGAGTCCAGTTTCACGATAGTGCCAGCCGACAAGGGCAACCCTCAAATGACCAGGCAAACGCTCATGGTCAGGCTGCCACTGTCGACGCTACGTTGGATCAGTCACTCCGTCCGGTCCGAATCCCGATTCAACCAAACCGGTTCTCTGGACAAAAAGGGACCGATGCACAAACCTATCTCGAGCATTTTGAGCGGATTAGCCTGTGCAATGGTTGGACCGAGTCGTTCAAGTTGACCCACTTACCCCTATATTTGACACACTTTGCAGATCGTTGGTACGGTGCTGCTACTGCAGAAAGGTCACGACAAAGGAAAGGTCCTTGGACTTGGACAGAGCTAACCGCAGCTTTTAAGAGACATGCTACCTGCTCGGCGTCAAAACCAGATAATGAATGGCAGCTCCTCTCCAGACGACAAAAACCTGGAGAAGGATGCCTGGATTATTTTATCCATATGCAAAACCTTGCGGACCGTGTCGACCGAAACATGGCTGAAGACCTGAGGGTCAAGTACACCCTTAGAGGGTTAGAACCTAGCATTAGAAAACAGGTCGCTCTTCACAATGTGGAGACCATGGCGGAGTTAAAAACCCTTTTAGAGATTGCCGAGCTCTCCGAGCAGTTAGACGCTAAGTTTTCCGAGCCGAACGAAGTAATTTTTAGGGCAACAGAAACAGAGTCGGATCCCGACCGTGGGAGCAGACCGAGGCAGCAAGGACCCCCGATACAATGGGTCCCTGCGGATAACAAGATGCATGAAGCGTGGAGTTTCAAGGGAGGCGTACCAAACTCGCGACGTGGGGACACCAGACCTCTCAGCTTACTAGGGGAAGCACCCGGGTACCCACCCTATGTGGTTCCCAACCCCCACTACCCACAAGGACAAGGCCACCCACAAGGGGGCTTCCAGAATCCCCGGTCTCACCAAAGCCAAGGGAACTTTCGCGGTGAGTTTCCGGAACTACGACGGAACCACGACTACCCGTATGACTCCAGGGAACCGAACTGGCGGGAAGGATTACGACAGGGACCCCGAAAACCCCCTCGAGAACAGGCCTTATTAGAGAGGCGCTGCTTCCGGTGCGGGGAAGAAAGTCACTTTGTCAAAGACTGCCCCTTTTTGGGTAAAACTCCAGAGTCAAAAAACTCCAGGAGCCGGGCGGACAATCACTAAGCCGGCCCGGCGAGCTTCGGTTATTCCAAAACGTAGTTAATTTAGTCCAAGTAAAAGCACCTCATGTCCTCCTCCGTGCGAAAATAAATAATGTTCCCATTTATGGTGTCGTTGACTCAGGCGCAAGTGGTACAGTCCTCAACTCCAGGCTGTTACAACCTTGTAACCTGGACCTTATACCTAACCCCGTAGTTATTAAAGGGCTGGAAGGAAACCCAGTTCCGATCCGGGGAGTCACTGACCTTAAGTTGGACATACAACCAGGTCTGAGGATCCTTGCAAGGGCTTGGGTGATGGACGGCGTGCATGACTTCGATTTAATAATCGGAAATAACGTACTTCGAGAGTACGTGCGGAGCATCAATTACGACGATAACTTGTTAGAATTCAAGGGTGGGGCAACGGTTGACCTCTGTAACGACCAGGAAATACAAGAGGCAGAACGATGCGCCGTAGCCCGTCGCAGGTTGCCGGACCAAACGGTAACTATGTCACAATATGAGGCACTCTTTGATGGGGATGAGTTGGTAATTAATCCATTTGAGTGTTATAGGGTAGTCGCTCGTATCCAAGACCGTAGGGACTTTAAAGAGGAAGACGATTTACCAGTCGAATTTGAGATATTTGACGGTGGTCAAGATCCTGCCCTAATGGGGCTAAATATACCATCACAAGCAGTCCAGCGACATTTGCGGACTAGTGAGGTTAGTTTGCTTATTGGATGTAAGGAACAACCCGTCATAATGACTTATGGTCAGAGCTTAGGTTTCCTACGGATACGGCAGGCACCGTTTGTGTTTATAGTATCAGCAACCGAAGAAGCTACTTTTAAATCACAGCTCGACCCAGAGTTGCCTCTCTCTCATAAGGATGACTGTGAAAAGTTATTGAATGGATATGCCGACCTGGTAGCCAAGTCGGGGGTATCATTGCGATCGTCTAAGCTAATGTCTGATGAGATTGAGCTACTCCCAGGTTCCAAACCGGTACAGAGTAAACCATATAATTACTCGGCCCTGGAGAGAAGGTTCATTGAAGCTTGGACGAATGAGCAACTGGCAATGGGGAATATAATACCCTCAAAATCAGAATGGGGTAGCCCCGTAGTTCTCGTTAGGCAGGGTCACAGCGATGGGTCTATGAGGTTAGCTGTGGATTACAGGGCAGTCAACGCGAGAACTCGCAGAATAATTTACCCTACGCCCAACATCCAGACCCTCCTGGATACCTTACAGGGTCAGCGGCTATTTACGAGCCTCGACCTAAAGTCAGGCTATAACCAATGTGGCCTGCCCGAAAAGTCTCAAAGAATCGCGGCTTTTGTCACCCACATGGGTCTCTTCCAACCGACGGTCCTTCAATTTGGGCTTTCTAACGCACCGGCGACCTTCCAGGCAATGATTGATAAGGCCCTCAGGGGACTGCTGGGAAATATGGCCATATGTTATTTAGATGATGTGCTGATTTTCTCCGAAGACGTACCGACTCACCTTACTCGGTTACGTTGTGTTCTCGATCGCTTTAGAGAATACGAGTTGAAGCTGAACCTCCGCAAGTGTCGGTTTTGTTATACCGAGGTTAAGGTGTTAGGACACATTGTAAACAGTTTGGGGATCTCAACTAACCCAGATAAGATTTCTGCTGTCCGTGATTTTCCAATTCCTACCGAAGTTACCCACGTTAGACAAATAATGGGGTTGGCTTCGTACTATCGGCGTTTCGTTAAGAATTTCTCCGCAAAAGCGAGACCGTTAACTAAACTATTAGAAAAGGGTGTCCCGTTTGAATGGACGGAAGTCGAACAGGCAGCGTTCGAGACAATTAAGGAAGCTCTCTGCACGAGCCCAGTCCTTAGGCACTGGGACCCTTCCCTACCGGTAGAGGTCCACACAGATGGAAGCGATTATGCGATCGGATCCTGCCTTGTCCAGATCGAGGATAAGAAAGAGAGGGTCGTAGCTTACGCCTCTCGCTCGCTGACCGCAGCGGAGCGAAACTATAGTACTCTAGAAAAGGAATTCCTTGCGTTGCTTCACGCCTTAGAAAAGTTCCGTCCGTTCATATACGGCGTACCTTTCAAGCTTATAACGGACCACAACCCTCTGCTCTGCCTTAAACATGGGACAAATCTGAACAGTGCGAAAATGCAGCGATGGGCCGTGCGATTGTCTGAATTTGACTTTACGATTCAACACAAGAGTGGTAGACTCCACTCTGACGCTGATGCCCTGTCCCGCATGTCTCCCGCCGTCCCTCCAGAACGGATGACAATTCCAGAAGGAACTACCGAGTCCTGTTTTGTACGTCGGACCGACGATGATTTTCTTAAGTTCCCAGTTTACAAAGCTGGAACTTACGGGATGCCCGAGGCTCAAGCCAATGACCCATATTGCGCTAGTGTATTTCAAAAAATAGAGAAAGGAGAGGTTTTGAAGAAGATATCCGTAAGAGATGGCCTTCTTTACTATGGACAATCTCGACCGCGCCTGATCATTCCCGGCGTATACCAAAGGCACATACTAAACTGTCTCCACTCGACCGCCACTGGTGGACATCGGGGTTATGAGGTAACCTATCAACAGGTTACATTAAACTACTATTGGCCTGGTATGAAGAATATGATAAGGGATTACATCCAACGCTGCCAAGATTGTCAAAGAGTTAAACGCCCATACCGGGCCCCAGTAGGTTTCCTCTCCCCTCTGCCCATCCCGGATGTAGCCCATTCTGCCGTGGCCGTCGACTTTAGCGGCCCCCTTCCGCTGACCAAGCGGGGAAATAGGTACTATATACTGTGCACCTGCTTATTAACCCGCTATGTTACTGTTAAGGCCACCTCCGATCAAACAGCAGAAACAACGGCTGACTTCCTACTAAACGACGTGATCCTAAAGTTTGGGCCGCCTACGTCAATATTATCAGACAGAGGGTCAAATTTCTTATCGCAGTTGGTGCAAGACTTGCTAGCGGGCCTCCATATTAAATCGATAAGGACCTCCGGGTATCATCCCCAGACAAATGGGATGTGCGAGAGGGACAACCAGACCTTTAAGACAAGCCTGAAGGCCCTACTTGAACCCGATGACCATAGTCGGTGGGATCAGTTGGTCCAGCATATTGCCTGGAGTATGAATTCCTCGACAAACGCTACGACGGGTTACACTCCGTTTTTCCTGGTGTTCGGCAGATCGGCTATCCAACCGGTGGATAGAAGCCTGCCTCTAGTTCACCCGTCCAACCGGTTAAAACAAATTAACCACCTCCTCGAAGTCCATAAAAGAGTAAAACAGGTAATAGGAAAAGAGCAAGAGCGTTACAAGGCCCGGTACGACCGTAACCGTAAGGAACCTTCCTACCAAGAGGGTCAACTAGTCCTATTTAAAATAATGTCAACAAAATTAGGGGTAACTCCTAAACTAGTACGCCGTTGGGAAGGACCGTACTTTATCGTGAAGCGACTCAACCCTTTGTTGTATCAAATAAGGCTTGGGCTTAGTGGAAAACCTTTTGTAGCGAATGCCAACCGCATGAAGCCCTACTATACTCAGTACACTTCTGACACAGAAGAAGAATTGGACGTAGCTACCCTTAAGGGGAAGTGGTTGGATAACTTACGATCCTGTACGGAACGCTATGAAGAAGAAAATAGATGGGTCGAGGCTACGACGTACCTCTTGACTTATGGAGAGTGGAATGAGAGTCGGGCAAACATGCCCTTTACCCTAAGGTTTCTTCCAAATTTGCACGTTGTCTGTTATGGGGATGACTCCTTGATTCTAACCGACGAATCAGAGTTGCTTCATTCCTTGGTATCCACAAATTCCAACTGTTTAATTATAATCACACCGTCGTGGGATACGGCAACTTCCCGTGATCAGACGTATAGAATAACCCAACCAAATGGTACATATCTGTTAAATCTGAGGGAACAGCAGTGTCACGGTGCTCTAAGAAAGCAAACCGGTTCATTGAGGGAAATGAACGGACCGAGGAAGGGTGGGGCTCGCCAGATAGTGGTGATTCAGGTTGAACCCTTTTCACTCGCTCCGGAGCGGTACAGTTTCCAAAAGGATGTTGTACGAATGATTGCCATCAGCGAAATTATTCGAATGTTCCTAGATAAACCGCTGAGGGTAGTTATAAATGCTACTCAAGGCGACCAAGCCGCAGCAGTTATCTGTATGTTTCGGCACCTTCAGGATCTAGAGAGCGGCATCCCCCGCCTGATGCCAGTGATAGACACTATACAACAGTTAGGAACTTGCCTTCTCGACCGAGGTAAGGTGCCTAGTATATTCCGACTTATTAGCTTCTTTCTCCTTAAATACTACCAGGTTCCACTGGGCCAACCACGCCTAACGGTAGATTACTCGGTAGAAGCAGATTTTGCTCATAGCACACCGCCTCCGTTGGTCGGAGACATCATTGGTTCGTCTGAGGACTGGTGTGACCCCTCCCCAGAGGTCAACCTACCTCATCCATTCCGCATCAGACCGCCGATACCGGAAATTGTAATTGGTGCGCCGGAAAGCCGCTTGTTGGACGCCGACGATGAGACTATTCCCGACAGGGAAACGGCCGTCGAGGTAGATGACAAAAGTTTGGAAAAAGAATTTTCTTTCCTTAATCCAGAGGCCGAGATAGTAGAAGAAAATCCTGAGGAGCAACCCGAGTCCCTTTCAGAAGGATCAGGGTTTTCTCCTCCTCCCTCCCGTCCCAGCCTCCTGACCACCAGGTCAGGGCGAATAGTTAAGACACCAAGACACCTACAAGACTATGTTACCTACTAAAGGAACCCTTCGTTTCTTCCCTTTAATTTCACCCTCTTCTCATTTCAAAATATCAAAATTCACTAGACCGTATGGGTTAACAGAAAAATGGCAGAAGCTCCGGAAACCCCAATTTACACTGCCGAAGAAGTACGTCTCCTCAACCTCCAGAGGACGGCGGTAATGGATTTTACAGGACCACTTCCTGATCGAGTGGAAGGTAAATTACAGATACAAGTGTCTTGGCCTCAACCGGGAAGCCGAGATATGTGGTTTCACGTATTCTATGAGAAAAATGACCCCCAGCGCCAGATAGAAGCGGCCGAATTTCTATCCCGCTGGTACGCAAAGCAGTTCCCCACCGAACAGTCCATGTTGTCCAACCTTGGACGACCCTCTCTCCCCATGCCAGCACCGAGAAGACCTTTTCTCCCGAATCTCATTGAAACGGATCCGCATGTGAACTCCCATGTGCTTTCTGAAGAGCAAAACTTATCAACCTTACTGTATCACATAAATGCAGTAGGATGGGATACTCCCATAAATTCCCGTCGGCTGTTGATACGAGGAGGACATTACCGGATCCAGATGTCTAACGTCGCACACGTCCAACCTGGACAGGATACGACAGAGATGGAAAGAGGGAAGCTAATACCCGTGACGTACCGAATTCTTAACCCTCACCTGAAGGCCAGAATTCACCTAAATTTCCCGAATTGGCAGGAAGAGCTTGGCTTCCAAATTATTACGACACCCAACTTTCGCTTCCAGCTCATCAACTACTTCCTCTGCAAAAAGGCACCCTACGTCGACCTAGACGAAAGGGGGCAAACGTTGATGCATGTTAGCCTCCAACACCTTCTGGAAATGGGTATCATGGTCATCACCGTGTTTCCGAACAGAATTAACCTAGGGCTTCCATGGATCAGCATGGATACTCGCGAGTACGTGTCCGACTGGGAGGACCTAAGCCCGTTCGAACAAGAGGAGTGGGTAGACTCATTCCGCCACTATTATACCCAGAATCCCGCAGTGCAAGAGCTCGTAACCCCTGAGGAGTCAGCGGAAATCGAGAGATGGTGGGAAACCTCAACAGAGCTTCGACAAAAGGCTCAAGAAAGGTACCTGCACTTCCGATTCGGCGACCTCGTCAACTATGCGCTCGGACATGATCGTTTGTCCGATCTCATCATTCTTAAATCGGTTTACCCGGTCGTCTTGAAGTTAATCCCATCGATCGACAATACGATCAACTATCCGAGGATTGATGCAATATCGTACTCAGTACGGCTTCTCGAATTGATGGGAGACCCGCAGGCCCCTCACTACTTTGAAACTCTTTCGGATCTGAGTAAATTTACCCAACTCCTCCGTTCCCAACCCCGCTAACCCTATCCCAACCTATCCTTCTTCTCCTACACCTCGTAACTAAGTCTTTCCCAAGTGAACCTTTTTATTAAAGTAATTTTATATGTCGTTAGGTATCAACATGTGTACTACGCTCTATCCTGTCCTTTTGACTCTTTCTCTACTTTTCTTTGGGGCTGACCGAAGCCTCGGTTACGCCATCTTGGAGGACCCCCAACATGGTGGAGACGAAGAGGTCCAAAAACTATTCTCAAGTCTAGGGTACAAACAAACTACCCTTTACTATTGTAATAGTTGGAAATCTGGCCTTAGTTACCGATTACCTACAATAATTGACTGTCCCATGCCTGACCTTGAGGCGGAGTCAAAGGTCATCGAGGTCACGATGTACTGGGAGGACATCTCAATTCGGCCTTCTACTGCTTGGGAGTGTTTTGCCGTTAAATCTATAATGGACCGGAAATGGTTTTTCTTTGGCGGGAGTACGGAAAACGTTTTCAAGGAAAAAGTGTATATTTCGCCCTCCAACTGTAGAGAGATGGTGAATGGTCAACGGACTCCGACCGGGGATCCGTTGGAACGGAAAATGGAGGGTTACTTTAGCACGAACTATACGGCGAAGGCAGACTGGAGCTGGCCGCATACCACGTCTCACGAAGTGACAAACTACTACTTTGTGAAACTCTCAATATCGGCTAACCAGTTCGAAGACTCAATTCGAACAACAACGACCCTGTTGGACGATTGCCGATATTCAAGTGGCCAATGCCCTAGTGAGCTTGGATATGTAATCTGGGATACTACTCAAATGAAGCGTTGTCGGCTACGAAAGGGCGAGACAACGCTTTGTTTGAAAACGGGAGACCGGACTAGTTGCCCACAGACCTCCATGTCAATCTCTGGTGTCAAACCTTTTACGATATGTAACCTCACAATGGGAGTGAGCTCCCAAGGGGTCATAGTCGCCTCGACGATGCCCGGAGACCTACATCCCGAGATCGAGACACCGAGAGTAATCGATCAATTACTCGGAATCAATCTGCGGGCACCGTTCCGTTCCCGCCGCCAGATTAAGGTCCCCCAGACCGCTCATTTTCCCCACGACCCCTTTCACCGTGGCCCGACCGAAGACCGCGGCGAGCAATACAGTGACCGTCTAAAGGAAGGAGTCGGTAAAGGGAATGTGGGCTTCATGCCAGCGAATGAAGTAAATAGTAGGTTTACCTTTCTCTATGACATAGTCCAATCCAAGACAAACTATGCCATTCATCTCTTACACACTGAGGTGTGCCAGACCAATAAGAGACAACTGGAAATGCTAATTAGTTTAGCCGAGATAGGCCACCCCACTATTTTACTTCGTACGCTCCTACATACTCGTAGTTACAAAGCCTACAGTGTGGGGGATGTCATAAGTTTAATTAAGTGCGAGGAAATAAACCATTATATGATGATTCCTCGAACGGAGTGCATTCTGGAGTTCCCCGTCCGTTTCGTGTCTAAGTCGGCTGACCAGAAGTTGGCGTACCTTCAACCCCTCTCACATGAGCTAGTTGACACTCCTTCACCATGTGAGTGTCCAAGTCCTGACTACTACTTTGTGATCAACGACAAGGTTGTTCATCTAACTAATAGAAGTATAGTCACGACTATCCCCATTCTTCCCCGACCAGGGGATGGGATGAACCTCAGTTTACTCCCGCCCCTTGCGTTCGACTCACCGGGGGTCTACTCTCAGCGGGAGATATCCGCGATCGATTCGGTCCACTCGCTGCTCAGAGATATGAGGTCAAGGTACAAGATAGATGACCTTCTGAGGGACAGGACGGAAGGAAAACACCTCCGGAAGGACCAAATTCAGGTGTTGGATAATTTAAGGGATATAATAGTAAATCCCTTCGAATCCTTCTTTAGGAAATTATTCTTTATTAGTCTAATTATATTAGTACTTGGTTTACCTCTCTACATATATAGAGGTCGGCTTATCCCGCTTGCCAAGGGGTGGGGGGTTCGCTTGATCGCGCGGGTTTGGAAACCCTCGCAAGACCCTCTTGAACACAGTAGCGAAGGGATCCAGAGTACCCCTTTGGTCCCAGTACCCACCGCCCCCCAAGATCTTCTTTTGAATACCCCCAGAGTTCCCGAGAGAGAAGGACAAATTTCCCAGGTCTTTAATGTGATGGAAACTGATAAGGCCATAGAAAAACGGAAATCAAAACCGAAATCTAGGCCCTCAGAAATTTACCCGGAAATTAGTGTGAACGATGTCCAAAAATCGGTGGCCTACAGTAGCCAGCAGGGGAGGGTTTAGATAGAAGGGACCCCCCATTCTCGAAGGGTCGACAGTTGACTGCTACCTCCTTTCATTTTCACCTTTTCAATTTTCACGTTTCTATGTGATGCATTTTATCATTTCGTGTAAATTTCGTTTTCGGAAGTAACCTAACTTCTAGTTTTCTCTTCCAGACCAATGGACAGGAGAACTCCGTTCCCACCCGCCTTCTCCAATCCTAATCTTTCGGCTAACTCCGACAGGGAGTTAAATTACAAATTTTGGCTTAAGGACATCCAGCGCCAAAATAGGAACTCGCCAAACCCCATCGAGTTCTCCAGCGTACCCGATTCGGAGCTACGGCACGCCTATCAAATTTATTTGGAGGCGGTTGAACGCGGACAGGTGGTGAACAGCATTCTTGTGCAGATGCTCACCAAGGAGGGGCTGGTCCACCAATACCCGCTCCAGCGTCCACTACCGAATGACGAGTGGCTTTCGAGGGGAGGGCCCCACTTCAACTTTATGTCCCAGCACAACAGGGACTATGATTCTGCTTATCGGCCTGGACCAAGGGCCGCGTCGAAGAGAGGCCGTGATGACAAGTCACGGGACTATGCCTCTCGAAAGCCCGACAAAAAACGGCGGGGCAATTACCGTCCGGAGGATAGGTCCCGTCGGGATGACAAATCCCGTCGGGAGGAGCGGTCGCGCTCTCGGCACCGTTCCCAATCTCCGCAGCCTGGACCATCTCGGGCCAGTCACTACTATGTGGCTCCAGTTACTCCCGCAGAAAAACGTCCACCAAGTCCCACTTATGCCCAAGTGGTCGCGGGAAGCTCAAGAGGACCAGTGATAGAAATCCTGCAACGTCCAAAGAGCGCAGAATCAACTGTCATTCTTCCGCCTGCCCCACCAAAGGGACCCACCGTCGCCCCGTCAGTAACCCCTCCGCCGCCAACCGCAACGAGGATGGGACAAGACACTGAAAGCGCTCTCATGGCTCTTATTTTAAAAATGAAAGAAGATTTGGAGGAGATGAAACTCCAACGAAAAGTCGACAGTGGCCCTGTCCCTTCAACATCTTCCAACCCAGTGTTATCCACCGCCGCTACCCCACCACCAATTCCACCGGTGACCCAAGATTTTTACGACCCGAACGCACCAAAACTTGTCCCCAGAATTCCCCGACTTGGGGGTCTAAATTCAAACATCGGGGGTGGGGCCCAAAGTGGCCTTAAAAGTAAGAAACCGTTGCCAAAATCCAAGACCGGATCTTCCAAGAAAACCATGATCCTCAGTTCCAGTTCGGATTCGGATTCCAATTCTGATTCCAATTCCTGTCCCACGGCGTACTTTGAAGGCCCTTCCAGTTCGGGGAGTTCTTCCAGCCCATCGCCACCGCGAAAGGCTAAGAAAAGGCAGGAACTCAAACCAAAGAGATTGGCCCCTGCTCATGCCCCACCAAAGGCAGCGTCCCTCAAGACTAAAGTGGACGCCTCCACCAGAAAACCGGGGCCTATTTCTCAGACTCCTAAACCGTCATCCTCGACCGAGAGGGGCAAAAATCGTTCAACGACGGAGAAGCGAAAGCCCTCAAAAGCCCATTCCCACCGCGCAGGCACACAGAAGCCCCGTCAGAAGGAGAGTCGGAAAACCACCTCGGTAGCTTCCACCATAGAGCTCCCGAGGTCCCCAACCACGGGACACGTCTTCATTGTGTCGGAGACGCCACCAACCCCGCCAGCGGTCGAGGAACCCCAGGAGGACCCACTGCTCCTGAATGAGGCTGACATGGACCCACCACGATCCTACTCCCCCCCATCCACCTTGTTCTCCGAAGTGCTTGTCTTGGGGAATCTGGAGACTGATCTGGACCCAATGGAGGAGGAAGAAACAGCCATCACGAAGAATTAGGAAGAACCGTTGTAACCCACCAAGACTCCGCACTCTTCCCCTTTCAACCCCCAACCTTGAGTGTCAAACTTCTTAACCTCTGTTCTAATTATAGGTAAAAATTAATTTCCATTTAAACTTGTTTTTTAAATGTAATTCTACTAAGGATCAGAAACTGTACTAGCCTCATAAGATTTGAAAATCCGTCCCACTCCCAACCAATGTGGCCTCCAACAGTTCCTAATTTCCACTAGTTTGAGATAATGAGACTGACCCGCCGTTTCCATAGTTTGGCGGAATAGTTCCTAATATTGTTAGAATATAGAGATATAATACAATATAGAATATTTGTTCAAAAACCTCATCATGATATTGTTAGTAAAAAGTCTCCTGAATTCCCTCTAGTAAGCCCATCCGTAAATCTAAAATTTAAAATAGTTAATCAGATACTACTAATCCCGAAAGTTCAGTAATAATTTAGTTTAACCACCACTTATGTATTATAAATTCCAACTCATAGTAGAATTATCTTTAAGCCTCCTCCCCGCAATAACAGTTTCTAGCCACAACTTAAACTGAATCCTAAAATAAGTGTAAAAATTAATATTAGCAAGTCTCCAACCTTCATCTACCCTACATTTTGGAGCTTAGCCTTATAAGGCTTAAAGGCCAGAGTATCATTAGATTAAATACTGGACCCAGGTTAGCATTCAAATCCGGTAAGAAAGGAAAATTATGTACCACATTTTAAAGATAACTGTTATGAATTATCTCCTACTAATGCTATCCATTGCACAAGCTTATTAGTTACATTAATTAATTAATTCTATGACAATCATTACTTCCCAGTATTCAATCTTAGATAACTTTAACGATAGCAAAAAGCAGAGGCAAAATAAAGTGGGCAGTTCCCCTCCCTACCCATCTTACGTACGCACGCTCGAACAGTGACCATATTGTTCGTTTCCGGCTGCTGAGGACAGCAGTTTGCAGTGGAGGGGGGAGTAATGTTACCCACCCAAGACAGCCCCACCAAAGGCTCCCCACTCACACACCGCCCTCAAATTTTCTTTTTTCGTTTACAT
>JAQFYP010001469.1:0-15476 GCA_034694865.1 Bilobella braunerae
AAGTACAATGCAAGCAATAACCCACAGTAACTTGATTAACATTATCTTGCTATAATATGCTAAGTTAGCAACTTTTGCCACCTTAACTGGAAATTTCTCGTCAGTTTGCTCTAATAGGGCCGCTATTGCTTGTAATAACGAATAGGATATATGCTTCCATATAAAGGAAGCAAGTTATGTAGTAAGAACCTATCTCTAAGCCACATACTGAAAATAGCAAAAATGTAAGCGGTAAAACAAGTACAGAGTAGACGACAATGTAACTCCACGCCACCATAGTGTAAGGTCTGGAAAACATTCCCAAAGCGTAGTAGAACCATACGCCGTCACATGTAGCAAATTTGAGGTATATTTCTTTGCTGAATACAACATATGCCGTTGGGAGACTCCGTACATATGCTGGGTAGTAGTCAACTATTCCGAATACAGATTGACATACTTCACTAAAATTGTTGCGAAGAGACTCAACCATGGTTAAACTTGACTCCATCGTGCTAAAGTACTTTGCAGGATACAGTTTTACAACAGCTGACCAGCGAAAAAACGTGAATTTAAATTTTGGTTCGACACGACCTCGAGACCAACATCACGTTTCCCCAGCAAGTATTCCGCCCATGCGCAGCTCATCAACAGTCAACCTAATATTAGTTGGGCGTTGATGCCAGCTTGTTTGAACACTGATGTTATCATGATAATAGCCAAATTTAGTGCCGAACTCCAAAAGGACAATTTTGTTTATGCGAACTGTTTCAGTATCCAAGAAGGCCACAACATAAGTGGTTTGAAATAGTGTACTTATCGTAACAGCATCAAAGGTATTCTTTAGCCAACTCACTGGGTACATGTCGTAGAACGTAGTTAGCGCAAAGAAGTATTGTGGGCTAGTAAGTACTGTTGAACTGGTTAATCGGTCAGATCCGTATTCTTTTTCCGAAGTCATCAATGTGTCATAGTACATATTATAGTGGGACTGCCCACGACTCCTGTATTTAGGGTACAGCAAGAATGTAGCAAAACACTTGTGTTGTGATCGTCCATAATGGCCAAAAACGTGTTGTGCAATAGCAGATTGACTAAACCTTGTGATTGGAAAATTTACAAGTTTGCCATTATCACTAGACAGATTCATGGAGTATTTTTGGAGTGACATAAATACTACTACTTTGCAATCTGAGTATTCGTTGACCATTGATGATATCTGCTGGGTTAGAAAACTTGGAGTTTCAACTGATGAAGCGTAGATGTAGGTTAATATTTTTAAAATACCAATAATATCAGTGAGACGCATTTTTCCACTATATTAAACACCAATGTCGGAACAGTCACTGACGAAATTCTATTTTTGATTAAATTCAAATGTCACAAGCTGTAGTATTTATGATATTGGACTGCTATTCCTCGATATCATTTTGTATACTGACCTAATTTTTGTGACTAATAAATGAATAAAATACAACAGTTGTATAGAACACATGCAATCCTTGCATGTCAACTTAAGATATAAGTGCAAAATTGAAATTAGAAATTTGAAGTGAGAAATTTGTGCCTATACAATGTTAATAACGCCATATAACTTTGTCCTTTCAAAATGTTTAGTGGTAATTATTTTTATTATTTATTATCAAATAAACCGCAGTAAAACGGATTTTCCAAAAAATTCAAAGGCATACATTTTAGTTTAGGAACATTTTGTGGATCACTTACATTTTTCAATGCTTAAGGCAGGTTGGTATCTTTCAAGGGTCACTTATTGTAGATTAAATATGTAGAATGTGTATCTATAAAATTAAAGAAGTCGATTCTGCATTTTCAAGAGATATTTGCTCAGCCGTTCACTAATAAAGCTATACACACTGGCAAATCGATTAATCATAGAAAAAAAAAAGGAGCGTTATTTGACGTTCCAGCAGAGCGGATGATCAACATAAAAGGAAGGGTAGGGATGTGGTAAGGATAAGAAGCTCATTAGCATAGATGTTGTCATCAAGCGGGCACAACAAACTATCCGTAACATTTCGCTGTTTTACGGGCCTAAAGCACAAAGGCAAAGGACACCAACCTGAAATCAGGTACGGCCGTAGCTTTCGCCAGATATCTGCAGGAGACTCTATGCAAATGAGGGCGGTCTTTAGGATTACCTTAACACTGTTGGGAAACCTTATCAGGTAATTTCAATATCCTCTGTCTGTGTATGCCTAGTTTGCAAAAATACGGACATACACTAGGTCGGAGACAAGGTAATTACTTTAAGGGGAAAACGAACACTAAAGACTTTTTGTGGCTGATCGGAGGATTTGAACCCCTGTTCTCACGCTGGCTGGTGGAGAGAGATTGAGGCTCATATATAGATTGACCATAGACTTAACTTAGCTTTCACAACTTTAATACTTCGAATTTAACCTAACCACAATTTTTGTCCGATCCCTCAATCACTATTGGAGACCCGCCTTTTAAAAGAGACCGCTCATTAATTTTATGAAATCTATTATTTATTTAAAACAAAATGTGTGTAAAGGAATATGAACAAAATTAGTGACATATAGGGTCAGCATCTATTTAATAAAACCCGACTTTTTGGAATATGTGAGTGATGTGAAATAAGCGGTCTGCACGGGGAGAACTTTTCTGATACGCGTTAACTGTAACTGTTTTTCAAAATTGTTTATTATGAATTTTTCAAAACTGTGCATTCTGTTGAAAACTGTTTTTAACAGTTGCCCAAAAATCGGTCTTTAACTTTGTATTCAGCAAGTTTGGAAACGTATTAACAATCCATATGCGTACGTCACAAGTGTTGTCAATGTAATATTTCTAGGTTAAAATACGCAAAATTTTGTGGAAAAAAATACTTAGGAGTTAGTTTTAATTTTAAAAGTATACGTTAAACCGGTAAATAGTTTCATGGCTCAAGCTTCCTAAGGTTGCAAACTGAAAGCTTTAATAATGAGCATAGATAAGTGCAATATTTATTTGCTACAAAAAAGACATTATTTGTGGCCGTACATGTAGTTATAAAAATATTTCAAAAAATGATTGCTTTATATGAGACTTTTGTGTTACATTGTTAAATTATCAGCTTCAATTTGATTGTTTTCAATTGCATTATGCCGGAACCAAAAATTTTATGATTGTCCCACAAAAAAGTAAAAGGCTATCAAAAAGATCTATCAAGTAAAGTCCCCCCTGAAATTTATGGTGCAAGCCATTAAGTTGCAATTATTTATTTATTCCAGTGAAAATGCATTTTATGTTTATGTTGTAATTTTAAACTCCTTTCAACACTTGAGCCGAGCAAATATATCAATATTCGATGAAACTAAAATTTCGTCACTAAAATCATACTAAATAAAAAATTCATAATAATAATTGAGATATTGCAGACAAAGCTTGAAGAATTTTGAAATTAACTGTCGTGAGTGGAGAATAATAATCGGTAAAATTCTTCCTCGGGTTAGTCAGCTTCTACGGAAAGTTCGTCCATCATCTCGCTGACAAGTGTGAACCATTGTACGCCTTGACTCGAAAAGGGGTCAACTTTCAAATGGTCAAAGAAGTGTGAAGCAGCATTCAAGGAGATTAAAACAGCGCTTTCAACCTCTCCCATGCCTTGTCATCACACACCAAACTCGCCGATCGGTATCAGCTGCGACGCATCACCGAAAGAATTAGGATACACTAGTGCTATACAGGCCAAACGAACTATTAGACTAAAATAAACCTAAAATTCATTGTACACTGGTCTAGAATATGCTGTTTCAAAAGCTTACAAGCGTAATGTTGAGACTTATTTTTTGCGTATTTGGAAAATCAAAAAATGTGTTTACCAGGTAGGTACAATTTGGAAAATAATAGTTAGCCTTTAATGCAATAATTATTCAGTTGAGCCAAATTCCTCTTTCAATTACAGTACGGGGTTGAATTTCTATCCAAACAACTTTGTAGGAATAATACCTAACGCACCAACCATTGCTAAAAAAAATTTTTCTGTTGGGGTATATTGTTTGAAATGCACAAAACTTTATTAAAAAACCCAAATTGATCGATCGTTTATTACATTGTCGCTGTTAGCAAATGCGAACAGTCCACAAATATCGAATTGAATCGGGCGCCAAGATTTGAATACCTTTTTCTCGTACTTTGTTACTTTATCTTCTGGTCCATATTTCCAAGTGTAGTATTCCGTGGAGAGCCTCCGAATGTTAACGATCATTTGACAAAACAAAACTCCCCCGTAGGTGAATGTGCAGTCAATGTAAAGCATAGTACATATTATGACAGGACTGATTTGAAGTCGAAATTTAATTAGGGTGTATGAGGTACAAATGGCAATTGTAATGACGCCTAAGTAAGACACCAATATCCAAATACCAGTTGTGAGATGCATTCGTTTGTGAAAAAATTGAAACTCTCTGTATAATGCTGCAAGTTTCATCCGTTCCAAGCTTCCACTCTTTTGCGAATTTGCTACACACTGTAAAATTTCTGATGTCCTATAAAAGATGACGAAGAACGTCAACGTTGTCAATCCAGCCCAAAATGCAGTGACATCTATAAGTACACCGATTATGAGAGGACCGATCACAGAAAAGGCATTAGGTTTCCATTGCCACAATGGAAATACGTAGTTATATTAGCACGCGTGGCTACGAATCTGGTATGAACCAATGCAATCGTGCAAATTGGATAAGCAATATAGCATATCAGCATGTTGATCCTGAAGGTTTTAAGATAAGGCTCAATCCAGGTCATTGAGATTCCAGGAATACAAAATGTAGTACCTTGTATACAATTAAGTTTAAAAAATTACAATAATTGCACAATTTTGAGTTTCGACCTGATTGTAGTTAGCTCAGTTGTAATAATGTCGTAAATGAGTGCTGGAACATTGCACATGCATCAAATCATAAGTATGATGTGTAAAATGAGTATCTCAAACTTACTTGCTCGTTGCTCAAGTGAAAGACACTCCTGCAGAGTTGGTATAAATTCTGCAGCATCATCCCAGTACAGATAGAGTGCATTCAGTTGCACAATAAGCGCTACAAAAATTCCCAAACAAAACACAATATTCAAGGGATTTTGGAAATCAGATCCTCTCCCTATCATTAGAACCATTATAAGAATGATTAGTGCAAGTTGGGTAGTCCGCGAAATGACTCGCGCAACTGAACAATCGTACTTTTTTGCCGTTCCTACTCGTATTGCGGGATTGCATGACATAAAAATGGCAAATCTTTAACTTTTGTGGAAATTGTAGATAAGCGCAATACTCCTTGAGATAGGAAAGAAACATGTTGGTGCTGTAAAGGTTGCTACAAAATTACTAAGGGCCAAGTTGATTATATAGCTTACTTGTATGGTGAATTAATAGTGTATTGTGCACTTCAAACTTCAGCATTATCTTTAATATTTTATAATATGGTAATCTAACTTAAAATTCTTACCTTATATTGTAGTTATCAGAACGAGCCATCTAGCAAACAAATAAACTATATAGTCTAGAATTTATAGTGCAAGTCATTGAGATCAAACTATTAATTTATTCTCATCAGAAACGGTTTATGTCCATGTTGTAACTTTAAAATGCCCAGCGTTTCTTAATGCTCTGCGTGTCTCACTGTTTTATACTCACAAAATATATCACTATTCGAAGTAGACAGATATCAGGGATAAACGCTGAGTTCTAGAAAAATATTAGAGCAGAATTTCTTAAAATTGAATAATACTAGTCCAAAATAATCACTCATTTCGTCTACTAACCAAATAACACATTCCATTGCACTCAAGCAAACTTAATAATAGAGTGCAGCTACTCCCGAAAGTCGAAAACTTTATTGTTATCACAATCAGGCATATGTAATAAATAGAGTGCAGCTACTCACTAGCAGAAAAAAGTTGCCATAGGTGAATGTCAGAAGACAAGAAAAAATAATATAACTCTACAATATATCTCTAAATCATTCACTTACTTGCGGAAACCTGAAAAATCTAATTTTCCGGTTTGTGGGTCATTTTGGGGTTTTCCAAACGAGGAGTAGTGTCAGACGCTCATGGCCCAGGAAATATTTTAGTGTCCATCTTGGGAGTTTATTTTTGCTTTCATGTGCAATTTTGCTTTGTAATGCAATTGCTATTGTAGTCAGATCACTTTCTTGTTATTTTACAATCTGAAACTCTGCCCATAACTATGCAAGCAATGCCCAGCCGTGACGGCTGACGTTAACCTTGCCGCACTTGTGGCTCAAGTTATAAACTCCTTCATATAATGTTTTCAATCGTTTTTTGAACTAGCCTCTAATTTAAAAAAATATGATACAGACTGACTTTGTATATAAAAAAAATACCCTTCGTTGACTCTCAAGGTTTATTTTTGACAATATCACAAATCACAAATCTACTCCTGCCTTTTGCAGTTGTTTTAATATTTACCTTTACAAATCGCATTCACAAAATTCGTAGTTGGGAAATCATTGAAAGTTTAAATTATATTCCAAGTTGATTTTGTGATTGCCTAAAATTGTAAATATTAAATTACTTTCGTGGTTTCATGAGGATTCAAAGTTTTATATTTCATATTTATTTATACCTTCAACAAACAAACAACAAGTAAAGCAAAAAAAAAAAGTTTCACACGGATAGATATAAAACGACGATATATATTGTGGGTGAAGGAAAATTTCTAGACCGCCACTCAAGTCCTAACTCTTCACCTCCTAAATATAAAAAATGTTTCTGACATACTCCTCTCCCCGCATTGCTAGAAACATGCGTTTGCAGTCGGAGTTGTAGAATGTGCACACGCTAATTAGACGTTAAATGTATACAAGTTTTAAATAGTTTTACAATTCCATTGATACAATGATGATTTGTTAAGGTCATTTCCAAGCATCAAAACTTTTCGTAGCAACAGTTACGTCTTTGAATTTGTGATCAGAGAGTTAAGGACAGAATTTGTGATTGTTGTTTGAGATACAGGAATTCCTGTTCCTTGAACACATTCGCCTTACAAAAAAAATATTGCTTCACGTCCTGTTACTAGATTTCCCAAGATTGCTTTGCTTTTAATTCATGTTCAACATGGCAAGTTCATTATTTCTATGAACTTCAAAGCAAACAACGAAATTGAGAATTTGTGGCTATTTTCTAAAACATATTAGTGAGGCAACAAGTGTTAGAGGAATTAACTAGTGTCATAGCAAAATGGCTGGAGCTGCGTTTCTGTAACTCTGTAATGTAATTTCTGTAGTTCTGTAATTCCTTTGACACTCAACAATAACTCCACTATCATTGAATCGCAAATGCCATTGGTCAAGGACCGGAAGGTAATGAAACATGACGATCCTCGAGGAATCGCAGAAATAGAAGCACTAGCAACTGTAAGACAACTGAAATAGTTTCAGTGACAACAGTACAAATAACCAAACGGTGATTTTTTTTAATTCATTTCCGTACATTAGTTTAAAACAGAAGTTCAAAGTTGGCAAGTTCCTGCTCACGATGATTACTTTCTGCTCCGATTCCTGCGAGGTAAGACAAAATGATACATGCTTAAGTGCCATGGAATATCATTCCATAATTTTACATATTTTTTTAGCACGAGCATTGAATATCCCAAAGGCAAAAGAGATGCTAAGGAAGGTAGAAGTGATTGAATATACAAGTTACTCACAGGTTCTATCAATACAAATTTAAAAATAGTACTTGGAATTCCGAGCAACAAACAAACACCTAACCGAGGTTTGCTACAAGTCCTACGTCCCTTCTGAATATATTTTGAAAGAAATACCATTCGTTCGAATCGGAAATGACTTTGATGGTCGTCCAGGTCTTACAAAACGTGCTTAATATGCAAATGAGTAATTACATTAAACTTCATTTAACATATTTTTAGTGTTTGTTTTACAACTGGGGCACTCAGATCTTAAAGGCATATTTGACAGTGGCGGAAAGGATGACATCCTTAAGTTTGTGCATTACATACTAGAGCTACTTCTCTACAGCTCCGAAGCTCAGCGAAAACAACATGGTTGTACAAAATTTGTTTTAATTGCCGACTTGAATGGACTAAGTATTCGAAATGCCCTTCATCTGCAAAGTCAGTTTATACAGAAATTTCAACCAATTTAACTTTCTGTGCGATGTAGACTGTATAATTTAATTTATTAACATCTTTTTAGCTGTGCAAGTCGCCGTGTACGCAGCACGCGTTTTCGAAGCATTTTATCCAGGTAAATTTTATTTCAATTTAAATAAAGGTTAATAATTAAGATAGAGACATGCATCAACTTCTTTAATTTCAGAAATGCTGCATGTTGCCATTATGCTCAACGGTATTTGCCATTTTGACGATTATTATTTGATTCTGAAAATTAATCTGCTTTTAATCGTTTAGCAAACTGGATTTTTAACTCGTTGTATAGCGTGATGAAGCCATTTTTGAGCGCAGAAACAGTTGCAAAAGTTCAAATTTATGGTTATGAACAAAACAAATGGGCTGGTGTTCTAAAAAGGTATATTCCAGAAAACGTTATACCAGACGAATACGGTGGAAGTTTGTCGTCTATTGAAAGCGGTGATTTGAATACGTTTGAAGGGATTTGCCCAGGCCTGGAAATGAGTAAATAAATGTCATAGCGGCAAACGAGCAAATTAAAGTTACATGTCGTAGAACGCGAATTTTTTCTTGAAAGCATCACTTAAACAAAAACAGTAAATTTTTATTTATTTTGGTTCAAATTATGCGCATAGTTTGGTCTCTACTAAATTTCTTCTAGTTAAGTCTTTAAGCCTTGTCTGAACAATCTAGAAAAGTGCTAAGGACGCCAATTTCGCTGAAGTGCATGTAATCAAATCCAAATTTTATTACAAGTTAGTGGCCTAAACTGTCTGCCAACTTGTTTTGGGTAATGTAGGGAGTGGTACTAAATTTAATATCTGGTGCTAATTAGCAAATTATTATGCAGAATGAGCTCTAACGTAGGATGCAGGAGAAAAAACGAGTTATGAAAATGTGAGACTATTTGGGTTGTTAAACAATAATAAGTTGTAATGAGAATCAGAGCAGACACTTGATATTGCTCAGTTGAATATATTATAAATTTTATGAAATATATATGATATATATGCAGATGTTGTTAAAGGAGATGTCAGTGCCAGGCACTTTAAGGAGATTGCATTTGGTAACTAGTACAATATATTAGTAATTTGCATACCTTCTCCTCATACTCTGTTACACTATCTTGTAGACTATATCCCTATGTATAATATTCTGTAGAACGGTGCCGTATATTCATGATCATTTTGCATAATAATAGACCATGCAGGTGAAACTACAGGCGGAATAGATCTTCAAGAATGGCATGACAGGGTTCATTTTGAGTCGGATTTCTAGCGGAATAATAATTGAGATGCAAATGAGTCGCTGGTAACAAAAAATTACCACATTTTGTTTAACTTTATAAACGCTAAAGATGGGGATCGCTCCTAATTTAAATTTTAAAATAAAAATACTCCTGTCCTAGGACGGGTTTGGCTACTTAGTGTTAATACAATTCTGATGGCCCCGGAGAGGTCTCCTGAGAAGGAAACAAATAACCTCAAAATGACACTAAAGTAAGACTTAACTTTTGAATGATGTCATGAGACAAATTGCTACGATGGTTAACCTTCCCGGTCCTTTGCACATCAAATGAGGAAGTCTTGTGAAACAAAAAATCGCAAATAGCATGGTGGCGCTATCTACCGGAAATTCGGAATTATTCCCGTAGAAAATGGTTTCAAATGACTTAAAACAACGCTTACAATTTTGTAGGCTCAAGATGGCGCGTAATAGCGCCATTTTAAATAAAACGGAGCATGTTTGCTTTTTTTGACATCTCTCACCCTTCTAGTCCGATGTTCATTACATGAAGAAGTGCGTCCATTTGACTTAAAATGGCGTCTTGCTCATAAGAAACGCATCAAAATCCAGGGTTGCTGTTTCAACAAAATTACCGTAAGTATATTACTATACCCAATATACTATATTAGTAATTACCGTAATTACTGAGTAAGTATTTTAAGAGTTAAATGTTCCATGTTTCAAAGATTCTAGTTGAAAGCGTATTTTTTATTAATTTATACCACTAAAAGCAATCAAGACTTCAGTCTAAATTGTTAAATTATAATTCATTCTAGTGCAAAACGAGGGTGGCTACCCAATTACGCTAGATACTTACTTTTTTGATTTTTAATAGCTTTTGTTTTGATTCAAAATGAATACCAACATGTACATCATGCCATCACTACCCATTTCAACGGTATGCAAACACCACAAATCGAACTTTGTAATTTAGCAAACTATAAAGATGCTTCGCCATCCGAATCCCGTTCTCTGAGATGCGAGTTCATTTGTGCTCAGCGTAAAATGCACGCGCCCTTGGCATCCACGGCTGTTGTACATACGCCCAGACTGACCCTGCGGTAACCACTTGTAGGAGCTTTGAAGTCTGATTTCGGAACATCCGCAGTCTCCAAGAGTCTCACTACGTCCGGCAAAAGATGGGCCACTGTAGCTCGTGAAGTGGCTGCCCTCTGCAGAAGTAGTAGAATTGATTAGCGTTTTGTAAAATTGGAATAGTAATTGTAGTTTTTTTTAATTAAATAACGTTAGTGCGTGCGATTGCGTTTCGGAACTATTAATGCCACTAAAACAATAAACTGCTGGTCAATACTACCAGCTCCTACCCCAAACCCAGTTCCCAGAAATAGAAATTTAGAAAATTGTTTTGTACTCCACAAATTTTGCAACTTACTGCTAACTAAGTCCTTTGCCAACCGTAAAATTCCAGTGTTCGTTTCAAAGGTAAATTTCATATTCAAGTAATTGTTTCATTCCATTATAATTATAATTCATATTAAAATTGTGAAGTTAGTAATAATGAGACCATCCCTAAAATATTAAGGACTGATTGCTATTTGTTTGACTATAAACATCATTTTTATCTTTTGAACTGAAATAGGGGAGCAAAAAGTTGCCACAAAGGGACGCTCCTTTGCTAACTCAATTATAAGTAAACTTAGACTTAGCCAAGCAAGCCCGACCTAGTAGGGTAGAGGTCAGAATTATAACCCTCCTGTCCTACTAAGGGTTTGTTTAGTTACAGCATAAGAATTCACAATTTGCGGTGATATGTAATAGTGGTAATATAGAAATAATAAATCGTATTATTGATATACATAATTTTTCAATATAATGATAATCATTTGTTTCTATTGCGTTACCCGTCAAAGTAGTTACAATGAGCAAGAATGTGCCCAAGAGGAGAGTAATGTGCTTCATGTTAAGTTTGAAAACGATTTTGAAATGAAAACCTGACGTAGAGTTATTGTTTGCAGCTACAATGCGTACACAGGGAATGCATTTTATATGTGAACTTTACGAGGATTAACTTGAGTTATTCATAAATAGTTCTGAGCTAATCAGCACTTACCGTTGTGCTAATTAGGAATTAGAGCTAAATCTGCTAATTGTGTACATGGAAGAAGTCATTAGCGTTGGTTGATTCAAACTAGAAAACACGGAACTGTTGAGATTATGCGGAAGTGGTTATCAACTATATTAATACACTAGGACAGGACCTAGTCCTAGGACAGGAGTATTTCTATTTTAAAATTTAAATTAAGAGCGATTCCCATCTCTAGCGTTTATAGTGCGGGTATTTCTTGTGTGACCAAGGAGAAAACTACTCTGTTCGTAGATGCTCTCTTCTCGACAACACTTCCTTACTGAATGTAAAAGAGCCTCTCCCAACCTTTTGTCACGCACGCTTCGACTTTTATATAAGAGGATAAAATAACTAGACTAATAATAAGAGAAAACTAGCTAAAATGGTTACTCATGTAGCGTCAGTACTAAAATTAGATTAATTATGAAAATGAGCGATGTAAAAAAAAAAGGGTCATTGGGAGGTCAAGAGGTCATTTTGTGGTGAAAGTGGTGTTTGGAACATAGAAACCATTTTAACGTTTTCTTTCGTTCAAAAACAGTGTCAGGAGTTGAAGTGTCACTCTTTGCAATAGGGTGGAGGGCAATTTAAGGGTCAGCGAGGATCACACCGACTACTATCCCAAGTAAGGTTTGCGGGGGTCATTCTTTATGTTGTCTATGAACAACATTAGTGAACTTGGCCTTTGACCTCCCAAAGGGGTTACTAGCGGTCATACAAAAATAACTAGAAGTGGGAAGGGTCTTAAGAAGTTCATTTCCACAAACAGATTCGAAGTATATGTTGAGTGGTTGATGAAATCATCGTGATACTCGGACGGACGGACAACTCAGCGAAAATAAAGTAGCTGCCGCTGCTTAATGAAGGTAAATGATTGCGCCCAATTTTAAGATATTGTAAGTCAATTACACATATATTGGAACCTGCTTACGCTCCTTAAGCTATTTAGGGTTATCTAAAATAAAATAACCGGATTTGAAGTCATTTTGATTTTCAGAGCCAAAATGTTAGTATGCTTTGGAAATGAAGTTATTCCACTTAAAATTTGAACATGGCTAGGAGTTCGTTTTTCAAAAATTTCAAAAGGGCTCAGAGATGTAGTTGCTTTACTAACCATGACAAATATTTGTAAAAATTTGTGAAATTTGTGAAAATATTTGGACGATTGTGAGAATTGAAAATCAAGCCTCCAAGGAATACGATGTATACTAAACTAAAGTTATTTAGAGCAATAACCGAAACATTAGCAACTGATTGTGTACACCCTTTTAAAACAGCTTAAATATAATCTAATTGTAAGACAAAATTCCCTTTTAGACGGTTTTAGTTTTGCGAAAAAAAAATCCAAAATGTTTGGTGATATATTCACTTAGCGTCCAAATTTCAATGTTGGTTGGAGACATAGTTGCTTCCCCTAAAATTCTAACAAATATTTTTAATAATAATAATGCATTAATGCAAGAACCTGCTTTAGTTTTTTATGAGTATTACCATTACTGTTGCGCAATTACATTACCGTTGAACTTTAGTGCTGAAGGACTCCTGTTTAATATCCATCAAAAACGTTTTTCTCTATTCACCTGTTATGTCCGTCTTGTTTATTTCTTTTAAAATCAAATCAGGGTTTTATTTTTTTAGAACACGAGGAACTGCGTAGCAGTCATTCCAGTGCACCGCAGTTCGCTTTTGCAACTGAAACTCTGCTTCCGGAGGATTGTTAAAAAACTGGAGGTGACATATGATCCCACAACTTTCCTATCCGTGGAAATGCTTTACCATTTGAGTAACCCAGCCCACACATATTTCCTCCTCATAACTCCAGTTTAGCTTTCACGTGTGTTTTGCTCGGCATTCGCTATACTTTATCCCCTCATACTTCAGCACTTCAACCCTTGATAGGGTGTCAATGCTTGAGAGAATCAGAAACAGATGGCTGACATTCAATTTAGCAGTTAACTATGGTGTAAATGATTTAATTGTAGAGCACCAATGCGCCTTATTAAAACTACCCCTACTTGCATATTATGTACACCCTGTAGATTGAGTAAGTATATCAGAGCTTCGATTTGTATGCCAGTAAATACCCTACTATAGAAATTCTAGTTGAAGTTTTTTTTTGTATATTAATGAGTACCAATTAGAGCTATCAAGAGTTCGAAGTAATTGCAATTTATTAAATTCTTAAGGCAAGTTTTACAATTTACTTATTGATTTAAATAAGGTTTTGTAGCTTTATCCGTATTCCATCATCCACAATGTCAGAAATTTAGCAAACAATAAAGATGCTTTGCCAGCCGAATCCTGTTCTCTGCTCTGTATTTTGATTGGTGCTCAGGGTGAAATGCGCCACCCCTTGACATCCACCGCTGTTGTACATCCGCCCAGACTGGCCCTCGGCAACCCACTTGTAAGAACCGTGAACTCCAATTTCGGAACATCCGCAGTTGCCAAGGGTCTGACGGGTTCCAGTAAAGGATGGGGCACTCCAGCCATGAAAGTGGCTGCCCTCTGCAGAAGTTAAAAAAATTGAATGACGTTGGTGTAAAAATGTTGTATAGTAATTGTGCGTTTTTTCTTTTGCGTGCGTGCGAAGGGTACTAAATATTACAATTCCAGCCTCGAACCTTGAACCCTGCTTCCTTGGATAGGCCTTCAAGCAAATAATTTGCGCTCAAGAAATTGGGCATCTCATTTGTTTGACTACATTAAATATTTTGATTTCGAAAACTGAAATAGCGGAGCAGAGATGTGCCGCGCATTGGAGCTTCTATTCTAGTAAAGTACTAATACTCTTTAGATCTAGCCAAGCAAGCCCGTCCTGGGACAAATCGAAAAGGTTAAAATTATAATCCTCCTGTAGTAGTACGGGCTAGTTTGGGTTACTATACAAGAAATAATAAGACGCAGTTTTACGTCGTGGTAATGATTATAATATAAAATGAGGTTTGTATTTGTTTACCGGCAATATTAGCGAGAATGACCATCAAGGTGACCGAGAGAAGAGTAATGTGCTGCATGGTCAAATTGAAAATACTTTGGGGTGAAATGAGTTTTTTGTGTGCTGAAAAAGCTTCAAGGAGTGTCTATTTTATACGAGAAGACGACGAAGATTGGCCGGGACTTCTCATTCACAATTCTGAGGTAATCGATCAGGTCTAACCGTTGTACTAATTAGGATTTAGCGCTAAATCACCCTAATAGTCTACTGCGAAAGGTAATTAGCGTCAGCTATTCTTAAAACTACGAAACACGGAACTACTGAAATTACGCGGTAATCGCCATTTACTCTGATGACAATAATTATACAAAATTATAAAAAAAAAAAAATGCACGTTATTTGGCATTTTCGCAAAGCGGATGGTCAACATGTAAAGTAGAGGGTAGGGATGTGGAAGGATAAGGAGCTCATTACCATAGACTAGTAATAACTTGCGGCTAGGCGGATTTTATGAACAACACATATATCGTTCCAAGCAAAAGTACGGTTTTACCTTGAAAGTTATTTTGAGGTCAAGGGTGGGCTCTAGGGTAATTTAAAACATCATAATTTTTCGTTTTATGCAAAAGTAGGGTTTGAATTTGAAATGTGATTTTGAGGCAAAGGGTCATTTTGGGGGGCGTAGATGCTTTTGTACTATTTCCACACGCGGCGATTTTGCCTGTATGTGCATGCGCAGGTAGAAACACCTTTTTTTATAGAACACTTTTTCAGGTAGAAAGACCTTTTTTAAAAGAACGCTTTTTCAGGTAGAAAGACCTTTTTCAAAAGAACGCTTTTTCAGGTAGAAAGACCTTTTTTAAAAGAACCTTTTTCAGGTAGAAAGACCTTTTTTAAAAGAACCTTTTTCAGGTAGAAAGACTCTTTTTTAAAAGAACCCTTTTTCAGGTAGTGGACAAACTCTCTTCGCTTATGTCTATACTATAAAATCGTTCGTCTGTCCGTCCGTCTGTCTGTCCGTCCGTCTGTTTGACATCGATGCCTGAAAAAAC
>JAQFYP010001470.1:0-15461 GCA_034694865.1 Bilobella braunerae
TTGCGAGAAAGCTTTTAATCAATAAACTACTCCTAATTATCAATTGAGACGACTCTTTTAGTTAATTATTCCAACACCAAGTTAAAGCGTAAATGCAAATGATGAGACGAGGATCAAATTTAATCTCCTAGTATTCCAATAATAGCTTTTTTCAAAAAAAAAAAATAAATAATAATTTTCAACCTTTCTTGCTTTTAACTTTTGCAAGTTGTAATATTTTTGAAATTTAAAATTTTTGATAAGTTATAGTGGTCTCCTTTTTGGCAGGAAAAGGCAAAAATGAGGTCCATTATTTGTATTACCGAAGGTGATTGAGTGAAATAAGACCAGGACCATGACCAAAAAGTAAAAGTGAAAAATGTGCTTGTGCACCGGCTTCTTCCATTTCATTAGTCTTTTCCTTAGAAAGGTTATTGCCGAGAAAATTTTTGAATAAATAGTCGCAAAGCTGTTAATGGGGATGGTACAAAAAATTAGAAAATTTTTTTAGAGGTATATTATTATATAACTTTTGTACAGTATTTGATTTTCGTGATGTTGGCTAATGCAAATAGGCTAGTGTCTTTTGGAGGACGCCAAAGAGTTCACTTTGCCCTCATTCTAAATATTTGGCCCTGACAAAAAATAAGATTTCTATTTTTGTCTATTTTTTTCTCACGCTCTAGATTTGAGTTGCCATAGAAATTAAAACCTTAGAATGCCTTTTATTTTATCCCAAAAGATTTTGAACGTTCTTGTGTTCCAAATATAGATTTCAAAATACTTGGCATATTTTAAGAATGCTTGGCTCCCTAGAATTTCAAACTTGGGATTTGTTTAATTGCTTTGATTATTGACTTTTGAATTTTTTTAAGATCATTTAGCCCTTTAATTGTAAATTTTGAAAATTGAGATGACAAGAATAGGCCAATTCCTTTTGCTTTTAGCTTTGATTTTGAATTTCGTTTGAACGTGATTTTTACTTCTTTTTATTTCTTGCCGAAAAGTTGTAAAATGTGCGTTTTGCCAAGATGTTACTGAGTAGAGTACCTTTTCGTTGTGATTTCAAAATCATTGCCAGCCTGTGCGGTTTTCTTAAAAGGACTCTGTATTCTTGTAAGAGTAGTGGCTGTTCACAATTTATGAGACGTTATTTCGTTTTAATTAATTACAATTTTTTTTTCTAATTTTCAACAAAAAATTTTTTGGATTTAAAACTTTGAGTGTTTCAGAACACAAAAGATTTGAAATAAGTAATACCCTTTGCATATACCTTTCTTGACAGTAATTTGTATCCACTACTCCTTTTGGGTCACGTACTTTTTTGTTGAACGCCGTGAATTATATCATTGTTTTAATGGATGCTTCGTTTTCTAGTTTTAATTTTAGCCATACATAAATTAGTTGTAGATTCGGTCGACCTTTGCTCTACAAGTCCCGGTAACTGTTGATTGGTATTGAAAAGCTAAAACGCTAGAGGCTTATGTGTATCGTCTTCATTGCGTATAGTTGTACTGTGATTTCTGTTAGGATGGTGCATATAATCAAGAACCTCAGCATCACCGTCCGGGGTTTCAAAACACAAATAAACGTGAACAGGGCGTTTTCATATGCATGCGTTGTGTCCGGTTTAAAAAAAAGAAATTTTAAATTTCTCGAAATTGGAAATTTTATTTGGAAACTAATAATAATCAAAGAATCGAATGTTAAATGGACAAATTTGTAATCTTGTAAGAAGTCATTATTTTGCAAAAAATTTTTGGTCGTTGTTTAGAAATTCGAATTTCAAAGAAAAATTGACTTACACAAGAAATTTTGAGTTTCGATAAAACTTTGTGTTTTCAAAAAAAAAGTTCTGTTCTGAAGGGCCAATTGAAATTGAGTTTTCATAAAAACAATTTCCCTGGTCAAATGATCAGTTTCTGTAAGCCTCCAGACCCCCGGAAAATTGACGAAGTAGGATTTGTCATGCAATTCTTAGCTGTTTTTAGTATAAATTTCCCGCGTTCTTCAGAGGGGCGTTGTGCCCAGTGAAGGACACGGAGGCATGATGGCAATTCGCCAAAGCACTTTCGGGGGATGACCGACAGCAACTACGAGGGTGGTTTTATATGCTGACAGTGTCTTTAGGAGTTTTTCCGAAAACACTCGTTTTTATGGTGATAGTGAAAAGGGTTCTAAAAAATGTGTTTGAAAAAAGTATGGGTATGAACTATTTGAAATATATTGCCATGTTATCAGAGTGTGGAAAAAAGACGAAATTTGTATGGAAAGGATCAATAAATTTCGAGGAGTACTAGTTAAGTTTAAGGGTTTAAGTCTATTTTCCCGATAAGATGAGAATCCTGATACTTCGAAATTTTTTTAGGATTATGTGGATCTAAGTCACACGTTTTTTAGTTAATTTGTGGTTTTTAAATTGTATTTCCATGTTTTTATTCTCTGGGTAAACAGGTTCGAGCAGAACCTCTTCGCCTGTTGTGAGATATTATGAGGGCAGTAGAACCAAATTAAGCTAAAACGGCACAGTGTTGAGTGAAACGCTTAAAACGATTATGCTTTCAAAATGGCTTCAATGAGCAATATGTATAACAGCTTCAAGTATTATACTGACTTCAGGGGCTGTGCTATAAACTAATAATAAAATGCGCACATGTTTTTGAAAGAATTTTACTGATTTGTATTACTGTTTATATTTCTACATTAAGAATACTGCGTCTCAACTTGATTAATGAATTAATTTTATGTACTATTATCTAAATCATTTTGTTTGGAATTTTTTTCCTTTGCCACATGGCACTTTTTAAACTCAATCTCAGTTAATCTAAATATTTTAACATAATTCACAACACCCATGTAATAGTTAATAATGAAGCATTGCTTTTTGTGTTTTACGATACTTGAAGATAATAAAATCTTTGACAAATCAATTCATGAGGAAATTATGCAGAAATAAATAATTATTATAAGATTATTATAACAACGAGTTATATATTTTAGAAGCACTAAAGTAAAATGCAATGATATTCAATTTTGAAAAACAGATGAAGCAGAAATTTGAAATTTTCATATTCTGTGTAGTTTTAATATAAAATCTTTCAACGTGCTTTAAAACAAAAGTTTCAAATATTAAATCTATTTATTCAAAAAGTTATAGAAAAAACGGGAAAGCTTAAACTTGTTAAAGTATATGTGTGTGAAGTGTTTTTTTTTTACTTTGAACGTAATTTTGAAAATAAATTTGAAACTAAAGTAATACCAAAACTAATTATTTTGTTTATAAGTCATGCCAAAGTGCTTTTCATAAAACTAAGGTATGCAAGAACAAAACGCCATTAACTTTAAATGAACTTCGCTTTGTCTGATTCATTTGAATTCAAACGCAACCTTAACAGTTTTTACAGTTTATAAACAGAAACCGAAAACCGTGTTCTTTTTAAAGGAGAATAATATTAAAAATTGTTCCGTAAACAAAATGGCAAGTTACATTTTTAGACTTTACAATCTGTATCAAGGCATTGTAGAAAATATGTGAAGAAGCAAAATTTCCCCGTCCTGGGACAGCAGGACTGATTTCAAGAGAAAATTTATTTGTTTATTCAATTTCAAGTAAACAATTATTAAGTAGCGTACTAGCTACTTTATGGGAAGAGGCTGTCTGTCTGTCTTTCTGTCTGTCCGTCTGGTTGCGCGAACTCTCGAACGGGTTAAATTTTTTGAAATTTGTTTGCAGGGGAATATTTTCGGGGTCAAGAGTGAGGTTAAGCTCGAAGATGGATCATGGGGGTCATTTCCTTCCCATTCATTTTGACCCCGAAACTGCTCCCCAATACCGAGAATTCGGTTTTTTCCCGGGTTTTTGCTAATTTTGTATAAAGTGGAAATTTATGATGATACAAACGACCCAGATGATCGCTGATCCTTTACCCTGAAGTGCGATGACCCACTAAATGACCCCCAAAACCGAAAATTTGAATTTTTCGGGTTTTTGCATAAAATTGAAAGTTGACCAAGGTGACCCCTGACCCATTATCCCGCGGCGCGATGGCCAACTAAATAACCCCCACAACCTAAAAATCGGGTTTTTCCTGGTTTTTAATCTAGGTTTCGCTATAGTTCAATATATACTTACGTTACGTGTGTTTGCAACGGTTTATTCATTCTAAACCTATTTAGATGCAACTTAACAAAAAAAGGAAACAAAACTTATTTTTTCCATGCAAAGTGTTACTTTCTCCAAATGATGTTTCATAAAAAACCATAAACTAATTTAACATGTTTCACAAGTCGAAAATAATTTCAACCATTGATGTCCCTGGGGATCTTTATGCTCCATTCCGTTCCGTTTTTGCGAAGAAACGAAAAAAAAGCCGAAACTGAAAATTCTTTATTGCAAACGGAAACTTACATGCCGAAACGACAACGGGAAAATATTGTTGTTAACCTAATTTTTGGGTATTATGTATTGTAGATGAGCCATTAAACAAAGAGGCAGTTAAGTTTTATTCAATTGTTCTAATAGTGTTTTTTTTACAAGTAAAGCATAGAAATATCAATCTAAGCCTTGTTTACCTAATTCATAACATTAATAATACGTTTATTTTAATACATCTAAAAATTATTTGACATTAATAAAACAAAATTGATGAAAGTGATAATAACTTTGCTGGAACAATATATTATTGTTTTAAAATTTGTCAAACAGCAAACGACAGCAAGAACAATACAAACTCGCACAACTTTAAGCAATAATTTTTTAGTTTCAATACGTTTTCTGGTGAGATTCTGGTTTCATTTTCCCAATAACAACGGTTCTAAAGCATTATGAAACCGGAAATGAAATTGGAAAACGGTTTTGTTTTGTTCTGGCACCTGAAACTAAACATACCTACAGGGCTTGGAACGGAGGTCTGTGAAATAGTGGCCTGGTGGCCTTTCGCTTGGTTGTTCTCTCAAGCGGAGGGGGTTCATGGCTCGCTACCTGTTTGACACTTTAAAACCACGCTTGCCTCGGTGACAGTAAGATGGATTGACATTCTCTGTTATTGGTCAGTTAGAGGTAAGCCGAGCGCCACAATCTGCTGACACTATAAAACCAGAGGATCCTCATGATTGTCCGAGGCAATTTTTAAAGAGTTTTTTACTTGTAAACAAATAAAGAGCGGACGCTCATGCATAGTTATAAAATCTTCTTATAAAATTTCAAAACTTCATGCTAAATTCAATAAGCCAGCTCCATAATTCCCCCAGAAGTTCAATGAGATTAAAATTCTAATTTAACATCATTAAATTGACTCTGAAACAATCCAAGCTATTGCTTTCGAGGGCCAATGAAAATGAAGCAAATTTTCTTTTGTTTTACAGATATGTTTGATATAAAAACCTCAGTATCGCACTTGGTGCTTGATATCTTAACATTCCCATCCTAAGACAAAGAATTTTTCAGGAGCTACACTTTTTCGCTTAGAATTGGAACTGATCTTTTTGTTACGCATTATAGCCTCATTGGTCATTATGAATGTTTACAATGAAAAAAAAAAGTAAAAAATATTGCATAAGATTCTAAATCAAATTCTTTTTAAGATTAGCAAAAATTGGCAAGTGGAAATCTGGAAAATTGCAACATTTGCACAGTTTACGACAGTTCTTTATTTACGACAATTTTATTTCTTGGAATCAGGAGATAAACTTAAAATACCCTAAAACGTCCAAATATTTACGTTAGTATTAGCATTTCTAAAATTGAAATATCGTTAATAAGTCTCTGTTCATTCCAACTTGCTCTTAATCTTTTTATGTTATTTGGAAAATAATTGTCCAATCATACCTAAACATCAAAGAAGTTATGTGGTTAGCTTTGTTTGTAAGAGAATAAACATATAGTAATGTAAGTTTTGGTAGTGAATTTGGCAATTTGCTTTGAAAATATCTCGACGTAAACAATTATGCTAAAAGTCAAATGGAGTACAAGTGGCTTAACAATCCTAATATTTCTAGTTTTTAATTTTGAGCGAACCATTCGCTATTGACATGAAGGGGTCTGACCGTCCTAATACTTTTCCTTGAATAAGTCCTGGAAGGAAAAACGGACCAATTAGAAAAATGAGTCCTATAACTATGGTCCAGTTATATAAAAAAAATTCAACATTAACCACACAAAATGAGTTCCAGTCAAAGTAGATAACCATACATTTGTATTCTTATCCCACTGCAAGCAAAAACTTGTCTTTAAACCACAGGAAACACTTTGCTTCTATCAATATTAGATAAAAGTGCATTTATAATTAAGCAACTGAATTCTATATTAGATTGAGCGAAGTGCGTAATTTGCTTGGTGTGGTAGTTTCAGGCATCTATCTGTAAAAATGTGGTTTGGTATTAGTTAAATAAATTTTATGTGGTCAGAATTATGTAACTGCTCGTTAGTTTTAGTAAAGCAGTCATTTCGTTTTGTAGATTTTAGCGCTCCAGACTTCTAATGAACTAGGCAAACACAAGTTGCAAGCAGGAAAGCAAAAATGCCAAAATTTTCATAAACAACATTTGTGTGAAGAAAAAGTACGAGCTTGGCGCTAGGTACAACAACACAAGCAGTGAGGTGATTAATTTAATTTAACTTGACTAAAATTGTTGCTCGATTCACGCTACTTCATGTTACATTACTTATTTGGAAATTACTGGTTTTAATTGCTAAATTTTTTTTACAGAATCCATGTCTATTGAATTCATTAAGGATTTGCTACCATAGTGCGCAGACATTAAAAAGCACACGGAGACCTCCACAGCCACAATTTCTACAAAACTTATAAAAATAAAATTCATCTTCGTAAAATGAACATCCCTACAATTTGTGTACTGTCAGCCCAGAGAAGGTAACTTTCAATAACTAACCAACTTAAGCATCAGTTCAACAAAACAAATCTAGAGCTCGGATTCAAACTTCTAAAAAACGAAATTTGGATTTTTAAAATGCCAATAGTTTCAATATTGATAATCCACAAGGAAATTTGTATTTGCTTGTTTGAACAAGCGAGGATGTCATTTGAAAATTACTTTTACATGCACATGAAAAATGTAAGAGCCAATGAGCAGAGAAATACATATTTTGGCTCTTAATTTAGTATCAATTCCGGTATAAATGATTTTTGTTTTGATTCACCGTCGACATTTAACATTTGATGAGTACGAGTTTCCATAAATTTCAGTTTATGATAATAAAATCCAAGTTTATTCAATCCTGATACTCGGTAATTAATATTCGTTTTTAAATAAGTTTTTAAAATTTGAATAATAGAAAATTTGGAGGCAAATACAAGTTTTTGATAACTAAAATTCAAGCATTTTTTAAAATGCAACTTTATTAACAAAAGTGTGCCGTTAATGCACTAAGGTTGCCAGTCCCACGACAGAGAACAGCTACAGTACATAACGTAACGGTATCTGCTGAATTAAGCTAACAAACTAAAAAAATTATTATTAGCATATTAAATGACGTCGTACAGGATGCGTTTAAGCACATTTTTAATAAAGTTGAATTCTTAAAATGCCAATTCAAGATGCTACAAATTTAAAAACTTTTACCCTGAAAAAATCAAAAAAAAACTAAAATGAAAGTATGTTGTAATTTCCTGATAATGATCATAATATAAAATAAATTTTGAAATTACTCAAAAAGTAATAACGGCGTTTATATTTCTAGTTTGATGCCACAAGCATTTCGGAAAATTCTAAATAAAATCAGGAGACCTCTGACAAAAGCAACGCAATCACAACCTTCTTGATGACAAGTCTTTTCCAAGTGAGTGTTACCAGGAATCTTTGGAAAAGGTGGAGGCACAAACTGCTGACCAGTCACATGCCCTCAGATGTCACAAGACTAACAACGGCAAGTTCTACTCGTTCTAACAGTGCGTCCTCGCGGCCAAATCGTTGCAAGTCGTCGCGAGAGTACTCGGGATCAAAAGCAAATCACCCGCGGTGTCACTCGTACGTAGGTCTGGTCAAAATAACATGTTATAGGGGATGCATAGAGTATTCACACAAACTTGGTTAGGACTAACTGAAGAAATTGAAATTGAAGAAATTAAGTTAAGCAGAATTAGGCTTTTTTCAAAACCTCCAGATTATATGCAAAATAAGACGAACCTTTACGGTTGTCAGGTTTTTGTGCAAAACTTTGTAAATCGTAAACTAATTGCAAATCAAATCGTCGCTAGAGGCAATGACAATAGTTGCATAATAACTTTGGGTTATATACAAAATTTGCGCCGTTGGCGAACTATAACTAGACAGAATTGGTCTTTCGTTTAGATTTACAGCAAACCTACAAGAGGCAAAAAATATCTCTTAACATTTCAAAATTGTTTTATAAGAAGATTACATTGATATCTTTCTTCAAACTTGAGCAAATTGATGTTTTTTCTTCGTAAAATTTTGGCATCATAAGTTGTAAAGGGCATAAAATTAACTAATTTTTGATTGACAGCAAATTTTGAGTATTTGAAATGAGATCTGAATCTAAAGTAACCCCTTAATCTAGTGGAATCATTTTAGATCTTACTCAAGAGTTAACGTATTGTGCTTTCTAAGCGGCTCGTTTAAGGTAAATTTACATAGTTTGCAGTAACATCTAACTCGTCATTGACATTTTAAGTTTGAGTTGATGTTGCTGTTTGCATTTTTCCGTTTCTGTCGGTGAAGTTGATTTGAAAGTCTTTCTGTGCAATTTCTTCGATGTTCCCCATTGTGTAACGTCATCCGATTTGGCGGGGTCAGACTTATTAACGTTAATTTAAATTGTCATTTAAATTTGCGTTTTAGCTATTTCTTAAGTAGCGGGAATCTGCCTTGTAAATAGTCATTATTGATTCCGCCATAACTTCAAACTCAGAAGCAAAGGGTCCCGCCGAAAACTTTGCTCTTGTTTTCTAATAATTGGATGCGTCCTCTAAAATTGCTTTCATGCCTTCCGAGTTGGCCTCTGCGAGCTTGCAAATTGATTGTTTTTGTGACATTGCTCGTAACTTTAAACGGCTGTCATGCCCTTCTGTTCAACAAAGCTTATTTTTAACCTAAAACAAACTTAAGCTTAATGTGTATCAAACTTAAACTCGTTTCCTAGGTCAAGTTTTTTAAATGAATGCTGAACTTGTGCAATGAAAGACAATTGATATTAGCATTGCTGATAAAGTATTCTGACTATTCCAGGAAATTAAGTTACTGTAATGTCAAGACAATTATTCAATTCGATGTGACAATGACATGTCATGTGACATGTGAACAATTCAACATAAATATAGCTATTTTTGTTCTTTCGTGTCCGACGCTAAACTATAACTTTTTAGAATGAAAACCGTTTCGAAAGTGAAATTGACTTATTCAAATTCAGTTTGAATTATTAATGAATTAAACTATGTATTAAACTATGAATGTTAAGGTTATGAGGCGCGGTTTCCAGGTAGAAGCTAGGATACTCGCGCCATGGACAAGGCCTTTGGGCTCGTCTAGTACCGTATATTGCATAGCGTTTTCTGCTCTTCTAAATGACTTATTGCAAGTTTGCACATCAAAAGGATTTAATAGGTGAAGAATAGTTTATTTGCGCATAAAAAATGAAGCAAAAGTTGACTTTTACACTATTACGTTTTATACTGTATTACTTATCCTAATTTAAAGAACCTGAAATCTCGCGCAAGCGACTTTCTGTGAAAGCTTGTGTCAATTGGTGATGGTGACTTGCGTAGAGAACTTTTGTTTGTCTATTAATGGCCCGAGAATTGGGAAATAGTTCGATTAAATCATTTTATTCAACAATCAACCTAATTTATTACGTTTAAAAGTTGACCTAAACATTTTCATGAGCATTTGGTAAATCATAATTTAAAAAAAAATTTATTAGAATATTCAGCTTAATTGCTTAAGGATGCATTACATATACGGCCAACTTGACCATATTTTGCGGGGATACTCTCTCACAACAGTGTTAAATAACCTTTAAAAAAATTACGATGTATGCTAATAAATCATATATTTTGTTATCAATTCCTGAGCTATTGTCGACAAATTTGATAAATATTTTTGCTCTACGATACTGATGCGTACTACGGTATTGTTACTTTTCCCCCCGAAGGGACTATGAGACCCTGGTACAAATAATTAATAGGGCCAATTCTGCGGGTTTGGTTGACTTGACTAAAAACTGGTTTCATATTTATACTAGGCCTACTTGAGCCACACGATATCTAAGGCTTCTCCGTACTTGGATCAGTGTTCCCAGCAGGGCCTCAAGGGTTCTACCGTAATACTCTGTAATACTCGGTATACCTTCCCAGGCCGGATGGTAGGTTCAGCGGAAGTCGGAATATCGCCAAAACTCTTAACAAGGACTATTTCCTGGCGGTCCCTGGAGGTCCTTGTGCAGTACGTGTGTTGAAATAATAGCCTTCACCGTTACGGGTCAGAATAGGTGTGAATGGATTAAGGTGCTTTATTACTGTGTTACGCCCACTCCCAAACGGCCGGTTGACCCTTAAGGAGTGGGGTGTGTAGTTCGCTAGTTGACCCAGGTGGATGCCAGGGCTTACGGCAGTCGGAATGCCGTTAAGGCCTCAGGACCGGCAATGACCTTCACCGCTTGGAGGCGCCGTAGCTAATAACGTCTTCACCCCAAGGGGCCAGCAGAGGGAAGCGTAGCTTTAAATACTTTATTTACTGAAGGATCTCCAATTCCCTAACATTAGTTACAGGTACAGGGTGCTTTGAATAGGGGTACTTTAGAGAGGGAGTACTTTAAAGGGGTACAGATTTAAAGGGAGGAAGTTCTCTTGGTTCAAAGGGAGGAGACTCCTATTAAGAGTCCCAAAAAAGCCTGATTTTACATTGAATTCTGGGCCGGTATTTATACCATAGTTCTTAATTGAGTCAATCTCACCGCGAGAAATAATCCTAACCTCAATTAAAGTTCTGAATTTGAGCTCTAATGCTCTTCTAGCAGTGGTCAGGTAACCTGACGCGTGCCCATGCTAGAGCATTAGAGTCCAAAGGTTCTTTTTATGATTAATTGGAAATACGTTATTTTTTCCCTTGGCCTGCCCTAAAAGGACAGACCGCAACTCTCTCCTGAACTTATTCATGTCCACGCCCCGTGGACAACCAAAGTATTAAAAGGAAGATTACGTTAATCATTCGATGGGAAACAAGGGATTTTTTTCTAGTGGCAAGATTGATTCTAGGCTAATTACCGATACATAAAGAGTTCTGAAAATTCAAATGTACTTAAGTAGGAAAACTTAATTAAATTCCTAGAGGGGGATTACCTAAAAAGTTCTAAATTCTAAATTTTGAATTCGAAATATTTTGTTAATTCTAAATTCTGATTCAAATAATTCTTTTTCTTATATTCTAACTGCTAGATAATTCTTGCATATTCCTAGTTCTAATTCAATGCTTCAATAGATTCAGGACTCGGGCTTACGGTTGACGGCGACGGCGTCGGCAACGGTTGCATGCGGGCCTTCGACGATCTCGACGGCGGCGCTGTTGTCTGATGCGGCGGCAAAGATCGCGAAAGCGACCTCGTCTTGCGTCCTCATCAATTTGCCGTTCGATAAGTCGTCTTCTTCTGCCCTCAGCGGTGGAGGCTGGGGCCACAATGGTCACGATTTCCACCTCAATGCTGGCTCGCCTTCCGGGCCTGGAGGTCTGGTAAATCCATTCCGGGGGGTTTCCGAATGAAAATTACCCCACCCGTCGTCTTGCCAGGGCACGGTGCTAAGGGGGTTGTACAGCCCGGGGAGGACCTGAGTGTCACTGTCCTCGTCTTCGATTCTTGGCGGAGACGACCTTCTTACGGGTGACGTAGAATCTGGTTCTATTTCCACCCCTTCCATTTCCCTGGGGTCAGCGTAGAAATCGTCACTGCTGCGCGCATGTGGGTGCGTTCCGACAGGCGAAGAGGGAGGGGATTCTCCATGCAGATCCAACAACAACTCGTCGTCGCTGGGGGCGTCAGAGTTGTTGTCCATTAAATCCAACACGGACCCACATTCACTTACGTGGTCCGGTTCAGCCTCGGCGAGCTCGGGTGCTGGGCTGGCTGGGCGAGCTGGAGGTGCTGGAGGGGATGCCGGTGCATGGTGCTCCCACTGTCTCCGGTTGGCGTCCTCTTGCCAGGGACGGGGTTCCTGGGCCTGCCAAAATGCTTGCTCGTCGGCATCGGCTGCTTCATCACGTGGGGCCAGTGGGACAAAGTTAAAGCGAAAAATTCTTGAGCGCTCGTCGTGGGGCCTCATGTTCTTTAACTGGATGCTCTTAAATTCAACTTTTTGAGACTGGAAGGAGGGTCAGTGATTCCAAAATTCAACTGAGTTGGCAAGGGTCCAATTCGCTAATTTTAGTAGTGCTAACTCTGCGGGTTTTTTTGATTGCTTGATTGATAAGTCGCTGCAGTTTCTTGCGGTTTTGGAGTCCTAATTGGGTCCTAATTGAGTTATCGAGCTAATGGTGCAACGACTTTTATTGTGTTCGGTCAATTTTGAGCAGTGCTTGCGGTTTCTTTTGGATTCATAGATACGTGACGTGCAATCTCCTTCCCTTGACCTGAGCGTCCATGACTTGTTCCAGGTGTCCTTGGCTTCCGGGTTCTGCTTCCGGTTGTTTCGTGATGCAGTTTCTGCCGTTCATCTTTTCTGCCATTTTTCTTAGTATGGTGCCTTGTTTCTTTTGCATTCGATTTGTCCATAGGTCCATGTCCAATATTTAAAAAATTTTAACCTAACTCGGCCAGTGATTATCCAATGTCACTGGTCCTTACTTCCCTAAAATTTTACACCAATGCTGGCTTCTGATTGGTCCAAGTAAAGGCGCATAAGTGGGCAAACAACATCCACCTAACCCTTATTAAATTTTAAAACGGCGTGGAAAATTCTTGAATGCTGTCCAGAGTTCGGATTCATACGGTTCGGAATTTCATGGCGGGTACTGGGCGGTAGGTTCGGCGGCAAATTCGGGTAAGACGTCAATACGGTGCCGAGAGTACGGTGCTGATTTGGAAGGTTCCATCCATCGGGCATACTACGTCCAGAATGGTGCGGAACGGCAGTATGGTTCGAATATATCGGATGAGACGATGCCGATTGGGGTTTCGGTGTCGGCAATTTTTGGTTCGGACCATTTTCGGCAATTCTAAAATCGGCGGAGCTGGGCGTCGGATTCGGTGGTACGGGGGTACGGTGTGTACCGGTCTCAATATCCGATGAGACGGTGGTTCCGAGTTGCAATGGTGCTGGGTTCGTCAACTCTGTACTGGGTTCGTTTTTCAATGGTTCGGCGGCAGCGGTGGTTTGGAGATCAATCGGCAAATCCAGGGTGCTGCGGTTGATCTGTTCCTGTTATAGCGGATTGTATGGTCCATGTGCACGGCGTGTCCGGACGCGGTATGGCTTGGGTCGGGTGCGGCGAAGGTATTACTTCGTGGTGCTGGTGCAATTTGAAAGGAAATTTGGTGCAATTTGGTGTGTCGCGGCAAAAAGTCACAAGACTTAATACGGCGCGCGTGGTACGGTTAGAATAAGGAATATTTCTTGGCCGAGTGGCGCGAACATACGTGTAGTGTGGTATGGTGTTCGAAACTCGTCAGTGGGCCGTCCAATAACGGTCCCTGCATTTGCAAATTTTCACCTTCGGTTGTGCTAATAGGATGTTCGCTGCTGCGTAGACGTTGAAAAAAATTACTGGGGTGCCATTGGTGGCGGGGGAAATTTCGTAGAAATTTCGGTGCTGGAGACTTCAAGGCTGGTGCTGAGGTATATAAAAAAAACGCTGTCCATGCTGACCTCAAAGGGTTGACCTTGAATTCGGGTACAGAGCGAGATCCATTTTGGTCCACAAAGGTCAATAGTGGCTGGTCTGGTGGACGGCTGAGGTGCATCGAAAGCTCTCGAGGGTGCTACAGCCATCCTAGGTCCGTTTATCCGGTATTGACCTTTGAAGGTCAGTGACCATGTGCGATGTCGTCCTGTGATACTTTGGGCATCCATCCAATGACCGTACTAGAAGGGTCCTGGGGTGCGATGTGCTGTACTTACGACGAGCTGTACCATGGCGTCAAAATACAACTCCGATTTTTATTGTTGCCTTTCTTCTGCTGCCTTAAATGTATTGCGGGTCCCAGAAGACACCTGTCTTTGCAACAGTCGAAGCGTTGCAAAAGCCTACTTCTACTGAAGGTCACAAAAGGTTGTCGAAGTTTAATAATGGATTACGCCATGAGGGCCCTAGTGTGTTCAATGCTTTTATTTCTTAATCTTGTTTTGTCTCCCTAGTCCTACCCAGACAATTCGATTCGACAATTGATCCTACCCCAAGATGTTGTAGTGCCAACCTTGTAGTGCCTAGAAGTTTTCTATAGAGGCATGTGCTCCTAGCGTCTGGCTAATTCCTCACTTATACACCATCGTCATTGGTGATGTGTTTACAGAACGGCGCGCAATTATTTAGTCGTAGGCCGTTACATAATATGAACCTTCATTTTAGGTATTTTGAAACCAAAATCCTTTCAATACTGCTTTTTGTTGAATTCTGCATTCCAATATGTCGTAATTATTATTATAAATGACGTATTGCTACCTTTCTAATAATATCGTCGGAACTTTTCGATAAATGCAATAGAGTATTTGTAGGCATTGCAAACGCTCCTCTTATTTAGAAAAATAACGTTAAGAAAAGTAGGCCATTACGGAATATTTTAGTTGTGTTACCTTTGCCTCCGGAAGGGTTTTGCGTCCCAGAGGCGAAAGAAGTTATGTCTTACCCAGGCCGGATGCCAGCTCCGCGGCAGATAGAATGTCGCCCGAAGCCTTACACAGGACCGGTGCAGGAGTCCTTGAAGGTCTCCTTCTGCAGTACTTCGAAGTTCGGATCAATAAGATATTTCACCCTTACTGGCCAAGGAATGTGAGTACTTTAGGTGTGTGCTTTATTCTTTACTTGAAGGGTACTGGTTCCTAGTTACAATGCTGGGGTTTGTTACCCTCTATCCCCTGAGGGGTAGCTTCGTCCCAGAGGGCAGAAGATAATGTTGCTAAAGCTTTTGCTTGAGTGACATTACCCAGGCCGGATGTTCCGTCTGCGACAGATGGAATGCCGCCGTAACCCTAATCCATGGGGCCGCGTGACGCAGTCCTCAGAAGGGCTCCTTGTGTAGGACCTCGTGCAGGGACCAATAAGATGTTCACCCTTACGGGCCAGGATACTTGGTGGGTACTTTATGGTGTTCTTTATTAAATGCTTAAAGAGGGTACTTCCCTAGTTACCATACAAGGGGGTTCAAAAGGGTACGTTAAACAGAGTGCAAGTGCTTTAAGGGCAAGGCTATACAAGAGGGGAGAGTCCAGAAGAGACTCCCAAAAGAGACTGATTTCCTAACTAATTCTGCCAGGTATTTATACCTGGCCGTTAATTGCCTGTTTGTGAGCTCTAAGCTC
>JAQFYP010001471.1:0-15460 GCA_034694865.1 Bilobella braunerae
CAGTCGCAACTGTTACCTCCAGGTGTCTTGCAAAATTGTAGCGACTTCGACCGGTAAGTCCTGCTCAAAGTTGTGACCTTTTGCCAGATTGATTTAGGATCTTAGCAGACGCCGTACATTTGAGAATGACTTCCTAAGAACCCTTGACAACTTATCCAGTGTATTTTATGAGATCACAGTATGGCATTAAGGATTTGACCCAGTGCTGCTCCTCTTCTATAGTTACGGTCAGTTGATGTTAAGGAGACCGGGTTTTTCTGTACTTAACGCTTCCAGCTGGTCTGGGATGTTCTGTAGATCTAATGGTGGAAATGCTTGCTTCAGTAATTAAAGCAGTTAATTCAAGGACTGTTTAAATGAATTTGCTGCTTTTTTATAATCTATACTATAAAATCGTTCGTCTGTCTGTCTGTCTGTCTGTCTGTCTGTCTGTCTGTCCGTCTGTTGCCGATGCCTGCAAAAACTGCTGAAGCTATAGGCGCCATATTTTACACTTAAATGTAGTATGCATCTGGGGTGGTTTTATGCCAAACTCCGGTAAAAATTTACTTCCGGTTTTTTCAGGGTCAAAGGTCAAATGCAACACTGCCCAAAATTTTGACAAAAATTTAAAGTTTTTTTCCGATCCTGTGAAGGCTGCTAAAGATACCTGCACTATATTTTGCATACAAGTAAAGTAATATGCTGGGGTGATTTTGGGTCAACTTTTGGTTAAAACTAACTTGCGGTTTTTCAGGGGTCAGAGGTCAATTTGAAAATGCAAGAAATTTCAACGTATTTTGTCCTATCCTGTCAAGACTACTGGAGATACTTGCCCCATATTTTGCAAACAAGTAAATTGCTATGCTGGGGTGGATATTAGCCTAGAGCTGTTAGCGCCATATTTTGTATGTAAAAGAGGTTGGTATCTTAGGTATCTGGGCTGGTCAAACTTCAGACAGTTGGTACATAGTAGTGACCCAGGGTCAAAAATTAAATGCGGCTAAATTTAATTTTGATACTTTTCGCGTCTAACATTCCAGTACATACTATTAGAGCTACCGGTGCCCAATTTTCCAGTTAAAGCAGGTTGAAAGCTGAAGTGAATATGGTCAAACTCCAATTAGAAACTAAGTTTAGATAACATTAATCAATTATATTCTAACGGTTATTGTCATAATGGCTTTCCTAGCTCCAGATTCTGGTGTCTTTCCCTTATTGTTACGGCGGGAATATGGTTACAGCAGAAGGCGAAAGCAAACGAGTGCCGCGAAGTGGCACGATACAGCTAGTTATAAAATACATTTTGTTTTGGCAAACTTAAAATTTTTAATAGAACAACTTGTTATAAACGTGAACTGAATTGTCAAGTGCGCGAGAAAACAGTCGCGACTGTTAAAATCTGGCTCTCATATATTCGCGCATTGGCACTAAACTTATTGTTACACGAATAGATGGCATCATTCGCAAGTTGGCCACGTTGCTAGACTAAATGAGTGAACCCTCAAACCCTCAAACTCATCAAATTTACACCACTCAATCCCTCAGCCGCTCAAACTCATTAGGAAGCCTGACGCTCATACGCTCTTGCACTCACACTCATCAACTTTTTCAAAACTCACACTCTTCAAATTTTTCCCACTCACAACCTCCCCACTCAAACTCTTGAGTTTTGAGTGAAGAGTGTGTGAGTTTCTGAGTGTTTGAGTGTACACTCTGAGTTTCCAACAGCTATGCTGTCATCCCTATAAAAGGGCTGACAGGCCGTTGCTCAGGATCATTGTATTTCTAACCCCTGCGTTGTACTTACACCTAGTAGGCAAGGCCTGCAACTCTCAGAAAAATACCAAATTTGGCCAAAACACTTGTTTCCGTAAATAATAGAATGCAAATTTTTAATTTTTTTCTATGGTCACAATTGCGCGCGAAATTCAAAGAAATTGATTTTCAATACTTGTATTGAAAAGCTTATGGGAATTTACCCACGATTTTTTGTGTTTCCTGTGGTCCCCCCTTCTCGATTTTCTAAATTTGTTTCACCTAACAATATAGAAAACCCTAATTTCATGGAAATTTGTATGCACATATCAGACACCCTAATTGCATCAAAAATTTCTATTTGGAAATTGAAAACATAAATTACATTTCAATTTTGATGTAAATGTCGAAAAGTAAAATTGCATTAAACTTCAACGTCTTTTAACAATAATTTTACCACAATTCCGGATTGTATTTGTTTAAAATTTTCTACTCAATTTCCAAGAAAGCATGTATAGAATTGAGAGGTTATGTTTGCAGCAGATAGTACGATTTCAAGTTTTGTGAAGCAAATTAAGAAAATAGCAAAGGTGGGACCACATGAACCTCGAGAAATCGTGGCTAAATTCCCAGAAGGTTTTCAATACAAGTGTTGAAAATCAATTTTTTTTAATTGAATCGATTTTTGTGATATGTACTGAATTAGGAAAACCATCTACAAAACACTACACTACCAAAATCGCCTTATACATCAATAAACAAAATTCATTGTTCATTTTTGGGTGTCTGGTTTTTGCTGAAACAAACGGTATAATTTATGTGTTTCATTACACTGACTAGCGAAACAGACCTGTCCTAGGACAGAAGGAGAGCCCTCTTTTCCCCCGCGTTTAATTTTTTTGACAAAAAAAAAAGTGTAATGGCCAAGAGAAGGAAGGACTCTCTTTTTAGGTCCTACCCCCTCGATTGCTCGATAGACACTGAAGAAGAAAAGGAAAAACTCTAACGCGCAAGCGTACTCCTGTTTGCATTGAGATGCCTTATAAAAAACTTGTGTGTTCAATCCTAGTTCTAAAAAACTACTTGTGAAATTGGCTATCCCGGTACGCACACAGAGCAGAGCAAGGAAAAAAATGGGATGAAAAAAGTTACAAATATTAAGTTGATTGTTGAAGCAAATTTGAAACAACACGTTTAGAATAAGTAAGTTAGATTGCATGTTATTATTAATAGTGTGACGATGCAAAGTCACCTAGAGCCTTACACTGACTGATACTGCCAAAAGACTACCCTCAATTGGCCAAACAATGACCCCAACGACCTCAGAAATAAACTCAGAACTCTCTCCAAGCCAACAACAAAGGTCAAAGGTCAATAATCTTTATTCAAAACGCAACTGGTTCGAACACGTAGTACAATATATGTGTGGGGGTTGCCTACTAAGGGCGTTTGACCTAAAGGTCAAGTAAAGGGATACAACGTACACTAACAAGTAGTAGGCAAGGCAAGCAACTCTCAGAAAAATCCCAAATTTGGCCAAAACACTTGTTTTAGTAAATAATGGAATGCAAGTTTTTTTTCTATGGTCACAATTGTGCGCGAAATTCAAAAAAATTGATTTTCAACACTTGTATTGAAAAGCTTATGGGAATTTAGCCACAATTTCTCGAGTTTCATGTGGTCCCACCTTTGCCATTTTCTTAATTTGCTTCACAAAACTTGAAATCGTACTATCTGCTGCAAACATAACCTCTCAATTCCATACATGCTTTCTTGGAAATTGAGTAGAAAATTTTAAACAAATACAATCCGGAATTGTGGTAAAATTATTGTTAAAAGACGTTGAAGTTTAATGCAATTTTACTTTTCGACATTTACATCAAAATTGAAATGTAATTTATGTTTTCAATTTCCAAATAGAAATTTTTGATGCAATTAGGGTGTCTGATATGTGCATACAAATTTCCATGAAATTCGGGTTTTCTATATTGTTGAGTGAAGCATATTTAGGAAATCGCAAAGGGGGGACCTAATGAAACTCAAAAAATCGCGGGTAAATTCCCATAAGCTTTTCATACAAGTATTGAAAATCAATTTTTTTGAATTTCGCGCGCAATTGTGACCATAGAAAAAAATTAAAACTTTGCATTCTATTATTCACTGAAACAAGTGTTTTGGCCAAATTTGGGATTTTTTTTAGAGTTGCAGGCCATGCCTACTTCTTGTAAGTTCAACACCAATTTATGTTTATTTAGGCAAAAATAAATGTCCCAAATGTGTTTTGAAAGAACGGATTTTAGACTCAGGTAAACTAAGGTCAACCTTATTAAGGGATTTTTCGTATCAGAACAACAACACCTTGGCGTGTGTTTCTAAAATCAATATTTTTAAGCTAAAACATTTTATTATACCTAACTAAGCAACTTTGAGACGGAATCTATTCAGACTTCAGAGCCTACAACTCACAAACAGATAGAGCTACACTCTGCAAAATCTCATAATTTTCGTGGTTTGGATTGAATTCTACAGTATTATTAACTTGAGTTAGTGCTTAAATATATTTGGCTACAAAAAAAAAAACCTTTTTACATTTGCAAGGAAAACCAACAGTAAAACTTTTTCGATAGAATTTTTGGTTTGGTGAGGTTTAGATATTAGATTTTATTCAAGTATTTTAGAGACTTGATTTAGATATTATTTTTATTGTAAGAACGTTTTCTAACAATTTATTTGGAGCTCAGTATAGTTTGCAGTTGAAATTAATCAATTGGGCTGCCAAAAGTGTTATGTAAAATTAAAAGAAAATAGTGAGAAATATTTCACATTCTCCTTGGTAAACTAATTAATTTTTAAGTAAGAGATGCTACTTAACTTATAAATAGAATGATACTCTAAAATTTGAGTTTCAATTCCTTGCAAAAAGTTCAATTTAAATACGACAAGAAACCGGTGCCGATTATAAGATTATTTATGTTCAAATATTTTACGTTTGAAATTACGTCGTTTCGTCTCTAATCTACAGTGACAAATTGTTATAAACATTGCCGTGAGTCTGTAAAATCATAAGATCAACTATTTTTCAAACTCCACAACAGAACAAAGACCAAATCCACGATTCTGTTTAGCCTTGTGATACTACTTCACCTAAGCGTTTTGATTCCTCTGCTAAAACTCAAAACGTTTAGATTTATTAGTCTATTTTACAACGTTCACAATATGTTTACTAGCTAACCTCAAATGTAACCAGTAATTGTTTCAGGGTATAAACTTTTCAATTGCAAGGGAGCCACAACTATGCTACTATTTTCATATTTCCATATTTCCACCCACCCATGCATCTGTTGGAACCTGTTGAGGTTACTCGATTGTACCTAAAAACCCAAATACAACGGATTTGTGTAGACATCCTGCCTCCAACGCATCCTGCTTCCATCACATACTCGAAGCAGTTTTATGTTTGTCTTTCTTCATAAAGGCATTTTAAGACCAAAGTTGATTTCCACCGGATCCTGATGCCACCAAACTCGTAGCTAACAGCTAACAATTTTTGAGAGTAAAAGATTATAAGGTTAGTTGTATTAGTTATATAACAAGATTATATTAGTTATATAACAAGAGTTATATTAGTTTTTGAGTTTATTATTTGTCCATTTTTTGTCGCTACTTTACTAAGTTCCTAGCAAGAATCATGCAAACGCATTACAATTTCATTCAGATTTAATGAACGCAAGATACAATGTTTTGATTAGTACAAATTAACATTAAACTACTAACATGGGAAGTATTTCAACTGTAGCACGTGTTGGGATATGTGACCCCAACACATGAAAATGTCATGACCTAAAACTAATAATTTTGGTAGAAATTTGTCGCAAAGTTCATAAACTGATTTTTTTAAAGGTTTTTTGAGGAATACAATTTTATTTTTGAAGTATAAGAACCTATTTAAATCAGATTTGCGTATTGAACTGATTGAATTGATAATGATATGTTTTTTTAAGATTTTTTTTTTCAAAATTTTGAATTTTTCAAAACCACATTCCACTTGATTTAAAATCCTTTCATTGAAATAATTTTGTAAGATTTTTGCAACATTTTTAGCGATTTAAGAAAAAGTTCAAAAAATCATTCATCCATACCTTCCATTTTGAATGATTTCTTTGCTTTTTTTTACGAACGAATGGAACGTGAGCCGCACGGGAAGTTGAGATATTTTAAAGTCTTGAAGGTATTATATATTATTATTATATATACTTTTTTAAGCTTTTAAGTTTAAAAAAAAGTTTTTAAGTTTTTTATTAAAAGTTTAAAAAATTTTTTAAGTTTTTTGTTTTGGACAGGTGAGATTTGCCAGTATTTCTGTCGCCTCTCTGCAATATACGGTGGAACCTTCATCCTAAAAAGACCGTTTCAGTCCATCTGCGAGGTGGAGGAGGATGGGGGCACTTTTCTAAAAATCGAAACAGAGGGCGTGTCTGTGAGGATGAAATTCCTAGTGCTCTGCCCCAAGGTCAAGATTGAAAAGGACAAGTTGTGAGTCGGAAGTCCCCCAAGTGCATTCAGGAGATCACGCTCGTGGGGGGGGGGTTGTTTTAGTGAAGGGCCCCAGCCTCAATAAGGAGACTTCGGAGGGGGACGTGGGGAAGCCCCCTGAGGCGGGGTCAGGGAAGAGCAAGAAGCTGGCCATCTACAGATTCGGGACATGGACGTCGTTGAAATGGACGAAACTAGCCTTGCCACGCCCAAAAAATAGTAAGCTCCGCCTTTTTTTAAAAAATGGACGTGAGGTACTGTTGGTTAGAAGGTTCCTTTCCACTGGGTTCTTGGGATCGATTCTTGATCCTCCCCATAAAAAGGTGCCATAGGACGAAAAGCGTCCCTTCTCTGGGGATCCCTTCTCTGGGGATAAGCAGGCGAGATAAATGATCTCTGTTAGGAGATTATCAAATTAACAGATTATCAAAATTGTGATAAAAATGTCACAGATTATTATTTGCCTCTAAAAGGTGCGGGGACGATAGGGAGGCTTTTGGCAATGTATTTCATGAAAATACTGCAATGGGCCGAACTGTGGCCTGAGCGGTGTGGGTAAAAATACCCTCTTCATCAACATACATGAATGCTCTTTTTTTTAAATCAAAACTAAGCTTTTTGTTACAAATTCCAAACTGAGCAACATGAACATGTTCATATTTGTTTGTTCAATGAACAATAAACAGGAAATCGAAGAAAAATTACGTTTGTAATTTTATTCTATTTTGTGATTGCCTTTTGATCTAAGCACTTAAATGTGCACTGCACTTGCACATGCACATTTTTTGAACATGTACATATGTTTTCTAAATGAGAATTTTTTTAAGGAACACTAGGTCAATGAATCAATGAACACAGAAAATTGAAAATAAGATAAATTTTCTAATTCTATTCTACTTTGTAAAATGACTTTTGATCTTAGCACTTAACTCTGAACATGAACAAACAAATGTTGTGTAAATTAGCCTTTTTTGAGGAATAAAAGTTCAATGAATCAGTGAAGAAAGACATTAGAACATAAAATAACCTTTATAATTTAATATTAATTTACTAGCATCCAAAGATGAAAAATGATTTTTGATGTCAACATTTGTTTGTGCATGAGCATTGGCATGAATATATGTTGTGTAAAATTGAACATTTTCCAGGAGATACATTATTGCAATAACATGCTCCATGAACAAAAAATGAATCGGTTCTGCTGAAAAATGGAATATTTCCGATAATAACATGTTTGTGGAACATAAGTTTCGGATAAGGAACATATGTTGTATTGGTCATTTGTATGTTTCAGGAATGCTCCAAGTAGTTTGCCCCACCACGAGGGCTACCCGTCTGCACAGGAGACGATTGAAGAACGACTTCAACCTTACGTAATCTTTGCGCGTGACCCCGTGACCTCCAAGGAGGGTCACGTGACTTGCAAAGACACGCTTCTCGCACTCCACGGCACCAACTTGCAGGCTTGAAGACGAAGGTCATTCGACGAAGACGAGTTGCCCAATGGGAATTCGTTTAACTAGGTTTTTCAAAAATTCTATGCAACTTATGAGATTTTAAATCCAAATTATATTTTTACTAAAAGACTTCCCTCCTTTACCTTTGTTAAAAAGTATGACTCGGTTTTGAAATCTTATTTTTTTTTCAAAATATGCTTTTTTTTCTTGAAAAAAAAATCACAAATTGTTTTTGGCACCTGCCAAATCAACTTGTTTGGGCCGTGAGTGAGTACTACGAAATTGACTAAAGTGATTTAATTCGTGATTTATTCATTATCATTGAACTGATTTACACAGAAGAACATTTCACGAAGTCTAAATTATTGTTTGTTTTTATAATTTTTCAAAATGCTCAATTTTGATAAATTATAGACAATTTTTTTTTAAATATTGTGTTTTAGATTAAAATAAGGATGTTTATGATTAGCATTAACTTTTTAATTTAAAATTATTATTGTATTTTAAGTTAGTTTACAGTTAGTGAGCGTAAATTTTTTTTCAAAATTTGAATTGATATCTAAATTGTTTTTTTTTTTGCTTATTGAGGTTACATGCATAGTTAAAATAGGTCCAATATCTAGTTAACTGTAACAGTTTGCAAAAAAAAAATCGGCGTTGAAATTAAGTAAAACAGCAATTATTGCGCGGGTACTGACTTTGACTTAACTGGGCGAACTAGCCACACAATAAATGTAAAAAAAAAATATTGTCTTCGTAATAATGTTTATGATTTTCCAATTTTTAAGAATATTAAAAAAGAGACGAACAATTGGACTTTGAAAATATGCAGATTCCAGAATCTGAACCTTTTGAGTCAGCAGCATATTAAAAAAAAACAAGTTCGATACCTACGTACAATTAAAAGTGGAAAGCCAATCAGATCCCAGCATTTGAAGGTAGGTGAGGTCCCCGATCCAAAATGTTCTATTGGAGGGTGCAGCTCCTTTCCCATCCCCTAATTGGAACGTCAGAAATATTATTCAACTTTCAAATAATTAATCAATTATTTAACTAATTAAATTTACCTATCAAAATAGCAAACTATGTTAAGTATAAATTAGCATTATATGGAAGATCTTTACTGTTTAAGTGGCAGGCAGAGGAGGAACGGTTGTCTCATAAAATCAAAAGATCAAAATCAACTCAACGCACCAAATAAACTTAATTGCCGCAAAATAACCTTATGTAACCTATCAGTTCAAGTAACTAATTAATTTTAATAAACTAATTTTATTTAATTAAGATGCTAATTGAATCCAACCATTATTGTTATACTAACAACCATTTATATTGCTTATACTACTTTTCTATTCTGTTTAAAATTTACGATAACTCATTTGGTACAGCGCACAAATTGAGATGGTTCATATACAAATCACTTTTATTATTGTAAATAGTCTTTGACATATTTACTTTTTTTTTTAAGAAAAAATGGCTTGGAAAACTTTTTACATTTTTTTTTTAAATTTGCAAAACATATTAGTAGAAATGTTAGCCCTAGGATCACATTTGGGGCTACGGAAAGGTCACCCACCTCAACATATGTTGCAAACAAGCTTGTGGTTAGCTGGTCGTAAGTTAAAAAACAGACTGCAATAATGTTGACGATGAAAGTTATACAAGGAAAAGAGGTGTATAAGCGATATAGGCGTGTTTCGCAACTTACACTGAAAATCTAATGCTTTTGCTAGAAATGTTTTTAGGAAATGCTGCAGTTAACTTAATTAGCTAGTTAATTACTTTAACTATAATTATAATTTAGTTAATTGATTACTTGTAGTATAATTTAGTTAATTAATTACTTAGGCAAATTCGCACTAATATTAATGCAATGTATTGAAATCAATCATAAATGCTGCTTTAAGTTTACCTTAAAATCACCTTTTTTTTCTAATTTATAATCAAATAAGCACTTCTAAAGATAAAACAAAGCTAAAAGTACATCAGAATATACAAACGATACACATGTATTTACGATTAGATACTAAATATATACACATATATACATATATGCATATAATAAGTACACATGTATAAGCAAAGCAGCACGTTAAAATATTAATACAAAACAAACATAAACAAAAGGAAAGAATGCGAGGCATTTTCAATACTTTCATGATAAATGTAAACCTAGTCGAATCTGCATTTGTAAAGTTTGCATTTAACTACTGCGTTTGTATGTGTCCAATTTACATGTATTACTAGCGGAAGCGAAGCAAAAGCTAGTTTATGTTTTCGTCGAGTCTGTCCGTCCGTCCGAGTCACACATTTGTATAGGACACTTTCCCCTGTGATCCCCTGTTGACCCGACCCAAAGATTACCTTAAATTGTTAAAATCAATTAATTTATTAAATAAAATAAAATAATTGTAATAACATAATTTATTACATTATGAACTTCGAAAAAGCAATGCTTTCACAGCATAGAATTACTGCCAAATAATATTAACTTTTATAATGTAAAATCTCTATTACAACCGAGCTTGAGCATTTTTTTTTTGTGTTATATTACCGCCATCGCCCTGGAAAAGTGTCATTTGAGCTTCAGCTGAAGGGATTAAACATACCTTAACCTTACTATGGTATATACCTTACCTGGTATATAACTATCTGATTAATTTAGCGTGGTTTAGTTTGCTGAGAAAGTTAATTAGTTACCTCAAAATGATAATTATCATTAAAGTGTTAGTGCTATGTGTAACTGCTGTAGTGCCAGTTAGTGCCATTGCGGAGGAGGATGTTAACCAAATGAGGGAAGGAGTTTGGATGAAGTTGGGTCAAATCTGCCAGGCGAAGTATGGGGAGTTCAATGAGGCAAAATTTAGGGACAAATTTGTAAGTCGTTATTGCTAATGTTGAGCCAGACAATTCCATTGTTGTAAAAGGTTTTGAGAGTAATTTTGTAGGTCAGTAGAGTATAAGGATACAGTAGGAAGTCACCTTTGCTACAGTCCATACTGCTACCTAGGGCAGTTGACAGTTTAGTTTAACCTAAGTGACAGTGTAGTGTCACCTACTCACTTGAGAGAAGAGACTGGAATGGTTGCGTGAGTGCAAAATTTCGGTACTCAATTTGTGATGTTTACGGACTAGGTTAAAGGGAACCAAGGCACTTTTACAGTTTTTTCCACTTTTGCTTAACACCACGTGACCCAAAGTTGACACTGTACCGTCACCTCAACGGTGCAGTATACTGTCCCAAAAGTGACACTCTACTGTACCCTTGCATTCCACTGTAGATGGTATGTTGGTTAGTAGGTCAATACCGAGACAACTAAAATCTAGAAATCCAAAGCCGTGGAGCCAAAAACCGAGAAACATAAACCCAGAACGACCAAAACAGAAAAATCTTAAACCGAGACTACCAATGCTATGCTTATTGCCGTTCTCGGTTTTGGTTTTCTCGTGTTAGATTTTCTCGGTTTGGTCGTTCTCGGGATGGAATTTCTCGGTTTGGTCGTTCTTGGTTTTGATTTTCTTGGTATTGGTTTTCTCGGTATTGACATGTTACGTAAAAACTCAATTTTTCTTATTCTTTTTTTATTTGATTGGTAGAAAAAAATGTCAGTGTTTTAGCAAGTTTTTAACTTGCACGGAGTGTAGTGCTGTTGACTTACAAGCAATGCTAGAAAAAAACGTACGGTTTTTGTTAAGTAGAATTGAAACCGCAACCCTACTGTATACAATTAAGGATTGATTCTGGCGATAGTTCAGTTTACTGTTACCATTCGCAATTCGAGTTACAGCTTAATGTTTTTGTAGTCTCAAGCATTTGCAGAAGGGCTGAGTGGAGCTGTCAATTCCGAGCAGGAGATAGTTGAAGAGTTGGCGGAGTCTCCTGTGATTGGAGGAAAGACCCTTTACTTTCCAGCAATCAGCGGCCCTCACACGGTCGAAAACGTTACAAGTAACATGGACCGACATACTAAAGCTATCGAAATGGTGAGCTTTCTGTTTTACTTTATTGTGACCTGGTGACATGTGAAACCCAGTTTTTTTTTCTATTGGTTATTTATTTTTCTAACCGAGCCAAACTAGCAAATTTAGAGATTAAAACAGTACCCCGCAGTAGCCGCACCTAACTGCACAAAAATCATTATTCTAATTGTATTATTTTATTTTCTTGCTAAAGGGACCCTGGAGTTTAACAATCCATTCCTAGTCATTAAACAAGAAGCAGGGTACTCTCCCACTGAAAACTACTTGATTTGAATTAATTTAATTTAAAACAGCCGACAACTAAGCGTTACACAATCCCAAGCGCACCGTATCACCTCAACGGTCATTTGCTGATAATACTATTTTAGGTTTCGATTCAAAAGTAACACACAAATTCTAATAGCATTTCATCATATTTTCATTACGTTTATTATATTAGAGCTTGGAAGTTACCTTTAAAACCTAGACTACGCTCTTATTGTTAGTAAATGACCGTCGGGTGTACAACAACAATTTCAACAAAACAACAACTATGTCAATCCGGTCAATCTAAGTTTTGTGCGCCATCGGCTGACCAGCACTATAAATTGTAGTGAGAAAAACGTAGAAATTCGAAATCAAAATTTGCATATGTTTAGGTTCTGGCACTGAACGTGAATGGCATTGGCGTGACATTCTTTGGGGGGAAAGACTTTTGCCTTGTCCTACATTTCAGCATTGGTAAATACAATCAAGGTTCAATGTGAAATTAAAATTTTACATTAAATATATTTATGTATACAAATCGTTTAATATTATGTTACATCATTTATGATATTACGTGATTAGAAAAACGTAAGTTTGTAACTATGTACATGCGTACTATTGCACTAAAGCGAATATTCAAAAACACCGACAATCATAATACTAAACATCTAGATGAATAGTTAATCCAAGTTTGCATATTATTAAAAACGGTGTCATCCTTTAGAAGTAAAGTATATATACTAGATATTCTAGCCAACAAACCCGTCCTAAAACAGGCTTAAATTAGTATTTAAAACATACAATGCCCATTTCTAGCGCTAAATAAAGTGTACGTAACTTTTCGTGTGACAAAGGGAAGTACAATCATAAAAAATAGCGTAGGGAATTGTTTGCAATGCAATTGATAGTTCTGTAGTGCAATCCGAACACACGCACTGGCAAATCAAAACGGTGATTACTAACAAGTAGTAGGCAAGGCCTGCAAAATTCAGAATTGTCTGAAACTTGGTCCAAATGTTACTTATGAAAAAGCATTTTATGTAAATTAATGCAAGATTTCTATGGCTAAGCGTGTGCGGGAAATTCAAAAAATTGTGTGCCAAGCTGGAAATACCTTAAGATTTCTAATGGTCCCCCCTTTGTCAATTTTCAGTAAATTCACACAAAACTCATTGTAGCTCCGATTTTTAATTACAGCAGTTAAATTTAAATTATTCAAATTAAACAAACAAAGATAAAGCAATATTGAATCAGAATGGGGGAGGGGGTCACGGGCTCACAAAGTCCCTACATTGTTACCGTCTTATCCGATAAGAATCATTTTGAATTAATTTAAAATTCATCAGAGTTGACAAAAAGGTCTTTTTCACAATAATTTACACTCTCCCGCAAAAATTTTAATGGTGTCAATAAAACTATTTCCATATGATTTTTCACGGTTGGCACTTCTTGAAATTTTTGAATTTCCTGCAAACGCTTGGCCATAGAAATGTTGCATTTATTTACAAAAAATGCTTTATCATAAGTAACATTTGGGCCAAGTTTCAGACAATTCTGAATTTTGCAGGCCTTGCCTACTACTTGTAAATTGAAAATATATACCTGTATTTTAACTAATACTATTGTAGGATTGAATTTACTATTTATTAAGTAGCGTATTAGCTACTTTATGGGAATGTTCTGTCCGTCCGTGCGTCTGTCTGGTTGCGCGATAACTCTCAAACGGGTTAACTCTTTTCAAATCTGTTTTCAGCAATAGGTAGTAGGGATCAAGGGTGAGGCCAAGTTTGAAAATGGGCCATAGGGGTCATATCCTTCACCCTCAATTTGACGACTCCCTAAATCACCCCCAAACCCGAAAATTTGGATTTGTCGGATTTTGTTTGATTTGCATGAAACGAAAAGTTATGATGATTTTAAGGACTATAGTGACCCATGTTCCTTTAAGGGGGTCATTCATCCTTATATGAATGACCCCTTAAATGATCCCCCCGGTTCCAAAAAATCGGATTTTTTTTAGACTTTTCTATTTTAGCATGATACTGAAAGTTATGATGTTTTCAAGAACCGAAGCGACTACAGTTCCTTTCCTCTTATTGAGATGACCCCATAAACGACCCCCAAAACCGATAAACCGAAAACTTGGTTTTAACGGGTATTTGCTTGTTTTGCATAAATAAAAAAGTTGACAGTGACATAGGTGGCCCCCAACCCTTCAACCATTCTAGGATGAGCTTGTAATTGAACCCAACCCGAAAAAAAATTGGGCTATTTCGTGGTTTTGCTAGTGTTGCATGAAAGTATTTTGGTATCAGTACAATACGCTACTTAAGTTACGTGCATTTGCAACGGTTTATTAGTAGCAGAAGCGAAGCGAAAGCAACTTATGTTTTTGTCATTTCTGTCCGTCTGTCCGTTTGTCTGTTTGTCCGTCTGTCCGAGGCTCACGATTATCCCAGGAACCACACCACTTATCTCAAATCTGTTTTCAGATATGAGTTCCTTAAGTTCCGGCGCAGATCAAGTTTGCTTTGATTTGACCGGAAGTGACCCACTTGCAAAGGTCAAGGTCAAAGAAATCGTTCTATGACAACATGGAAAATGTGCCTTACAAAAGTTGTTTGTCTTATGAAGGGGAACAACATTTGCATAGGACACTTTTCTCTGTGGCCCCCAATGACCCCCAAAATGACCCCTTGACCTCAAACTGACCTTTCAAAGTCAAACTCTACTTTTGCTTGAGACAAAAAGTTATGACGGCCCCGATGACCCTAGAGCCTTCCTTGACCCGGAAATGACCCCTTGACCTCAAAATGACCTTTCAAGGTCAAACTCTACTTTTGCATGAAGCGAAAATATATGATGGTTTGAATAACCCCAGAGCCCTTTTTTACCCGGAAATAGCCCTTGACCTCCAAGAATTTGCACTCCTGTTTTCTATTGTAATGATTTTAATTTTTTTTTTATAAAAACAATATTAAATATATAATTTTAAGTTTCCTGCTTCCGCTACTGGTTGACCGTTTTAACACGGTTTATTTTTATGTTTTTTCGCTCTGTCCGTCCGAGTGGTTCAATTATCTCAGGAACTACACAACAAATTTCAAATTCGTTTTCGGATATGAGTACCAGGATATCCGCCCCAGTTCAAGTTTGTTCTTGTATAACCCCAAGTGACCCCTTTGGGGGTCAAAGGTCAAACTCAAAGATATCATTCTATGACAGCATAAAAATAACACTTACAACAGTTGCTTCCCTTATGAAGGGGAACAACATTTGTATTCGACACTTTTCTCTCTGCCCCTTCCCCATGGTCCCTAAATTGACACCTTGCCAACAAAATGACCTTTCAATTTTTTTTTTGGTTCTTTGACATTTCCACTAAGGGTTCGTCAACATGTGTGGGTACTGTGTGGTTCCGGTCATGGTGGGGAGGCGGTGGCTGTGAATCGTGGGGTTGGTAAGAAGCCTTGAGGAGTGAAACGGAAGGGCTTTCTGCTGGACGT
>JAQFYP010001472.1:0-15459 GCA_034694865.1 Bilobella braunerae
GTATCTCTCCCGTGCAATTCCAAACTCCAAAAATTTGAATATCTCCGCCAATTTTCAATTGGCAGAAATTTCCCATTTGGTAATTTTTTAGGACCCTTTGGACTATCAAACTGCACAGGTCCCGTCGTGAAACACAGGGGACATCAGAAAATATTTCCTTGTTAGAAGTGTACCATTATATAAGAAAAAAATCAGTAATTTTTTCAGATTTTTACGACAAGGCAAAGGGGCCGCTCAGTGCGGTCAAAAGTTCAAACGCAATCTACTATATAAAATTAATGATCCAGGATTGGGTTGTTATACAATTTGTAAATCATAATTGCAAATTCAGCGTCTGTGTCTTGAGAAAATCGCTTTCGAATGCTGATTCCGAATCAATTTTTTTTAATTTACTTCCAGTTCTGAAACTGAAACTGAATCGCAGTGAACCTGTGACCCAATATTTTTCGCACAGTTTCTGTGCATGATTCAGCTTAGAGTCTAAATTAATTCATATTTCCCACAATCCCAATAGTTAACCAATATTTTCCTTTTTTTCAATCCTTAAGTAAACAATACTTCGTTTGCAAACTTCCAGAAAAATTAGGGCAACTTATAATACCCAACTTCACGGGTAAATATCATCTTAATTGGAAAATCTCATTTAAAAATCTTGAACATTACGGTGTAGATCAGAATATTGCAAAGACATTCCTAATCTGATAAGATTTTTTTTGCCTTGTTAAAAGATTTAAACTGATGACGAGAAAGTGGCCAATGAAATTTTTAGATATTCAGAAATTTCTTGTTTCTTGTTTTGAATAATAAAATAAAATCCTTTTGAGTAAACCGGATACATTCTAAATTTTCACAAATTATCGATAATGACCTAAGTTTTTTCGATAATATCGATATTTACCGATGATTATCGATAAAAATTATTGATAATGAAGCATGATAAGTAGAATGCTCTTTGGACAATGAAACCTTTCCTAGTAATTAATCCATATGATTGCTATGATTAAAGTTGTACAATTAATTCAATTTGTTTGCTTTTGCAACCGGACAGACAGATATGACATTTCCATACAGAAGCTAATAGAAAGATGTAGAAATTATGAACGATGCCGAACTCTGGCGTTCATCAGAATGCAAGTAGTTTTTTGTGTGACCAAGAAGAGAAAGGATCTCATCGGAAATACTTCCTCCTCAACCTCTACAACTTTACTGAATGTAAAAGTGCGATTCTAACTGTGATCGAGAACAGACCTCACCCCACAACTCCCTTGTCAAAAATCAAACCTCAGTTATTAGTAAAAATAGACCTTACCATTTCCAATCTTAAAAATTTATTAGCCATTGTCAACAACATGGATTGTACTTCATGGAATCAAAATTCCTTCCTATCAGGAACCACGCGACGCAGTGCAGAAACAATTTCAAGATAAACTTCAAATTAATCCTAAAGTACAGTTTATTCGCACCTTGACAAAAACATCGTTATTTATTAGTGACCCTATTTTCCAGGACAATTAGGTCGACCATTTTTAAAAACTGTCATAATTTGACAGAATATAGACATAGAATATAGTTAGACAAAGTTTCTACGAGTCCTAAAACAATAATACATATAACAATTACAATAAATGTGCCTACACTTTTTTACTTAAACCCACGCTCTTTACATTTAATTTTTTTTAATTTTAATTAGGTTAATTTTAGCTTGAAATTAATAGATAATTTTGTCTTTTTATTAGTTAATAATATATCTTGTATTAAACATTTAATTGGTTCATGCTTATAATGTTTATATATGTTAGGTTAGTTTAGATTTATTGATTATTATTTAATGGTTTAGGTTTAAATGTGATTTTATTCAGATTACTATTAATGATTATTTATTTAAAAAAAAATTTGCTCCATTTATATTAGCTCTTTTCTTAAGCTTCTGTTACATGGAATTTTTTAGCTTGAGCTAAATCTTGACCCTGAAAATATTTTCCCGCAAACAGATTTCAAAAAGAGTTAAATCCTTTATGGCGCAACGAGACGCAATGACGGAGACAGAGCATTCATGTAATGTAGCTAATGCGCTGCTTAATAAAAGGCTGTTAGTGGTGAGTTAACCGTGGTCAGGGACTCCCTTCCATTCTGATCAACAATTCTTTAAATACATGCTAACCTTTGATCTATTAGAAGAGACCCCTTGAGCTGCAGGCATCATAGTTTCCATGTAAATGAAGTTGGTATCTGGGTTTGTCAAACATCGGACCAAAATTCCTCAAAATTTTGACAGGGTGAATTGCCGACAAATTTGTACGTGTTTAATTATTATTTATTATTATTATTATGTCCTGCAAAGACCACTTTAGTTGTAGATATCATACTTTGCAAGTGGATGAGTGAAATTTGGGTAATTTCCATGTATATTACTTCACCACTTACTATTCGAGCTACATTCGAGCGACGTTTGATACGTCGAGAAAATTAAAGTAAAGTCCATACAGACACTTTTCAATAACTGTAAGCAAACTTTTTTCCGACGGGTATTGACATAATACGGCTGTACTATGGTTACGGCGGGAAGCAAGCGAGTGCTGCAAAGCGGCCGTGCGTAAAATCATTTCTACACGTGAGTGGACAACAATGTACAGCTTAGCCAAAGCTTTGCAGTTTGGCTAAATGAGGGGCATTCGGTGTTCACCTAGGCGTTTTTTACTGTTTGTAAAGTGCTTGAAAATTATTCAACGTTGTTTTTATCTCTATTTAAAAAAAAAAAAAAATTTCTAAAATAAATTCTTCTCCTAGTCATTTTGCATTTTGTTTTTATTAGTATTATGTTAATATACGGCAAATTTAAAAATAATTTAACGTTAACTTAGTTTGTCAGCAGCGTACAATTTTTTGGAAATAAAGATTGGATATGTACAATGTCCACACATATTGTCAATAAAATACCTTCAAATGTTTTGCTTACTGCCTGTATGCAAAAAAGTTTATGTGCCGTACCTTTTGCATACAAGCTATTCGGCAGTTGGTACTGACCGAAAACTTGTTAAGTATATTGCATGTACAACATGTGCTAACATAGTTAAGGTAAACTTTGTTTATGTGTACAATTAGCTCGACCGGTTTTTTAAGGCGTCGAAGTCTAACAGACTGACAGAAGAACGGTTTTATAGTATAGTTCTGTTGTAGCACTGTGGTTAACATTAGCTAAACACCGCCTCTCCCATGACATGAGAATTAAGAAAATTGTACTACAGCGGGCATATGCGGCTTAAGTAATAATTATTACTATATAAATAATACAACTGGCGTTGGTTGGGGTGGGGGGACTAATCATTATTAATTAAACATTAAACACTCACAAGCACACCGCGCGTCGTGATTCCTTCAGATTTACCTGAAGATTGGTAAACGTGTTTAGCCAGTCATAAAACTGACCCCCAATTTAAATTTTTTCTCCATGGCCATAAATTTTGAATATTTGTTGAAAAAACGATTTTGAGATGGTTCCGGAAATCCTTATGGGATTTAACACGTAATATTTGAAATTTTACGCGCCCCCTGTCTAAAATCTCAAAAAGTGAATCTTGAACTTTCATTGTGTTTGAATTAATTAGTCCAAATTTCCGTGTTCACAATTCACTTTTTAAGATTTTCGAGAGGGGGGTGTCTGAATTTGACGCCAGGTTTGCATTTAGTGACTGCTCAGCAAAGTATGCTATACACATGATATTTATTTTCACAAATTTTTTATAGGGATCATTTTTAATGTTGTCGTAAAGAAATACCCCTGAATACGACCTTTGAACCGTAATTGGTATCTGGAGGCCAAAAAACTTGAACTTAGTTCCGGAACAAGGTACTGAATCTGAAACATTTTAGATATGTTGCGAAGCTCCTGGCGGTAAAACGTATTCAGGACATAAAGTGGTTTTCTGCTACTTAAGCGACTATTTGAAAACTAAACTTAGCAAATGGACCCATTAGCCAAACAGAGTTATACAATTACCAACTTGTATTCAAATTTTGCAATTTAATTGATGGAAACAACTAAAGATAAATAGTGTGCTGAGTAGAGAACAGTTATAATTTTATGTATTGCTGTAAACGATTCGACAATAGACGGTTCTGGTTTGGTCTTCAGTTTGATGCTCCCAGGTGCCAATTGCAACTGTATCCGTGATTGTTGCCAAGATTACCTAAAGAATATATTTTGCAATAAATTTTCATTTTTAGTTATTTTCATACTGATACGAACAATTAAATAGAGACTCTCGATCAGTGAAATCTACCTTTTCCAAAAACAGCTTTTCAAGCGCGTGAACAACTATATCTTTGGGGTCCTCAGCAGCAATTTTTTCGTCAAACTTTTGAAACACATCGTCGACAAGAGAGCACATTGCGTTGAATGATTTTCCTTTCGATTCCAAGCATCGAATCCAGTCTTGAATAAGATCATCAGCTCGACTTTTTTTCTAAACAACATTATTGACTACTTGTAATGTTTGTAAACTATACCGACGACGCATTTGCAAATTACAGATTAGTATAGCATGACATTATGAGCGCACGATGTGGAGCGTTGAGAAGTACTCCTACAGACCCGCGAATTACCAGGAATGTCAGAAATCAATAGCGTATAAAAAAAATAGGTAAAATGTAGAGCGTTCTAATAGGTGCCGCAACTTTGAGTACAAAAGTTACGGTGAAAATGAGATTTTAAATAACTATCCGCCCACCAAGAGAAGAAAAGTAAATAAAGAGTTCTAATTTTAAGAGTTGAATGCCAGGACAATAGTCGAAGGTTTACGGTAAAAATGGAAAGTTATATTTAAGCGAGGTGTCGAGCAATAAAGGTCATCTAAGGTCAAATTCAATTGGAGTTCAAAGTAAAAATTACCTTATATTCAGACAAGCCAATATTTATATATATTTCCCTATATATATATATATTCCCCAGTCTCGATACTAGTTACTTTACTCAACGTTAACTATACAATGCAAAAATTGTCGAACTGACATACAATACTGATTGAATTTAAAGATACCAAGGATTATCGCTATGTAAGTAATTCAGCGTTTTCCAAAATAATGTTATAACGATATGTTAGACTTGTTAAGTATGCCATATAATTGTTGCCTTTTACTTCCAAATTTTATCGCTATATATGAAAAATATTTATATAATATATACATATATATATATATATATTAATATAAAATTTATCGCTATATTGCTCACTACAAATAACTAAAACAAATTTGAGTGCTATTTTTGCACTAAACACGGAGAACGTGAAATTTTACAAAAAATCTTACCATGACATTTTCGTTAACCATCCACTTTGTTTGATTGGGCGGCTCATTCATTTTTTCTGCAAGTTTTTGGATCGCCCAATTTTCTGTATAATCGCTACCTGGCAATGCTTCTGATGCTCCTTTTTGCTTGGTTGAAATTGGCGCAGAGAATTCTAGGTGTACCGATTTAGGCTTAGGCATGGTGATTGGCTGAGCATTATTTTGCAATGCTTGTTTTTGGGCATGACTTTTTGATTGCATTCTAGTGTCGGTTTTCACGCCTTTTCTTTTAGAAAACTTGTTGGTTTCAGTACCCGAACCGTCTTTGAGGTTGCCATCAATATTCGGTGTTGAATTCGAGCGTCTTGGGGCACTAACTTCTCCATCTAACGCCGGTTTTAAGTTTATAGTTGAAACACTACTTTTCAATTTCGTTGATGACAGTTGTGTTGGTATTTTGAGTGGTTTTATTGGTATTGCAGGAGACTCCGTTTTTAGTAAATCACATGATTGTGCTGGGGATTGTGTGGTGGGGTTGGCCAACACATCTGATTGGCGTTCTGTTTTGGTAGTTTCTAGTGGTAGCATTGGTTGAAGGTCAGTTGGCACTTGTGTCGCCTTCGTTGATGCTGTTAATTGCCCGGGCGTTTGCGATGTTGCATCTGGTTGGAACCCTTTTGATGTATTTTTTGGTGCAGGTAAGTGCTGTATTTGATATTCTGGTAGAGTTTGCTGTGTTGGAGACTGTGCAACAACCACGTCTGGCTGTGCTAATAGAGGCTGTTTTTCCGATTCTGTGATAGAAACCGTTGGCAATGCTGTTTGGGGATTTGCATTTTTAGCTGTGCTGGGTTCTGTTGTCGGAACAAGTTGGGGATCTGTTAGAAATTGTGCTGCCGGTGGTGATGTATTTAATTGCGTAGGCGTTTGCAAATTGGCAAGTGATTGGAGCTCAGCTGATTGATTGCTGGGCGTAGGATTGTGCTTCGTTTGATTTTCTGGTGTTTTCTGTGTTGTCTCGTGTAAAGATTTTTGTGTTGGGGACTGTGCATCAACCAGGTCTGGCTGTTCTAATAAAGGCTGCTTTTCCGATTGTGTGATAGAAACCGTCGGCATTGCAGTTTGAGGATCTGCTTTTTTAGCTGTTTTGGGTTTCGGTGTCGAAAGAAGTTGGAGATCAGTTTGCAATTGTGCTGCAACTGGTGACGCATTTGATTGCCTAGGTGTTTCCAACGCCACAACTGTTTGGGAGTCTATTAATGGATTGTTTGCCGTAGAATTGTACTCTTGTAAAGATGGCTGTGTTGGAAATCGTCCGTCTGGCTGTTCTATTAGAGACTGTGTTTGTGATAGTGCGGTATGTACGGATGGCATTGCTGTTTGAGGTTCTACTTTTTTAGTTGCGTTAGATTCTGTTGGCGGTTGTTGCCGGAGATTAGTTACCGTTTGTGCTGCTGGTGATATTGTTGCTAATTGTATGGGCAATAGTGTGGTATTTGTTTGGACCTCAGTTGGTGACTTGTTTGCCGATGCAAAAGTTTGCTCGTTTGGTGGTTCTGTATTATAACCTGCTGCCTGTTGTAAACATGGATGTTTTGAGGATTGCGTGATGACTTCGGCTGGCTGTCCTAATTTTAACTGAGTTTGCGGTAGTCTGCTAGAGACAGCTACAATTGCTGTTTGGGGCTCGTTTATTTTAGGTGTGATATTTTCTGTTGTTGGAACAAGTTGGAGATCAGTTACAAATGGTGCTGGTCGCTGTAATCTGGTTAAGTTTGGGGCCATTTGCAATTCCGCATTTGATTCTGTGAACAATTAAAAATATATTAAAATGTGTATTTTTTTCTTAAGTCCCTGATTGTTTAGAACTTTAGAAAAAAAAGGCATTGCTTGTATGATACATACGCATGATGTTCAAAAAACATATCTGACAAATTTTTAAACAAATTAAAGAAATGATTTGTCAACTTATCAGGACGCCACAACTTCAGTAACACCTCAGGAAATCGCATGCAATTCACTCAATTTTGTAAACAAACAACATTCACATTTACATCTTGTGTTTTGCATTAAAAATTAAATACTTTTTATATTATTTCTTTTTTACCAAAATAAAGTGATATAAAAGATTGAACCTGTTTTGTGCAAAGTGTTCATGATATACACAAAAAAAATGAATAGTTTCATAGTTACAGGTTAAACTTTATTTGTTGTAATTTGCCTAAATAAATATTAGAAAATAGACACATAAAATTCAAATTGATTTAATTTCACATAGCAAACTCTTAGACAAGTAAGTAGGAACTAAACCAACCTCCAAGGAAAGTAATCACAGCGTGAGAAAACTTTGCTGAAAATAATCCTGGTCGTGTTTTTGATTCTATCGCGGATTCCATTATGGCAAATCCAATTGCAGAGACATTATTTTTCTTAATCTAGAGGGAGGTAGAAAAATTAGTTGCTATCTTACTACCAAGTTTCAAATTAACTTGAAGTAAAATCAATTGACTAGAACAATATAATATGGTAAGCCATGTTTTGTATTGTCGGATAAAACCAATGCACCATTGAACTGTTTGGAAAAATGAATAAAAATTATTTGTTGAGTTGAACAACGTAAGAAAAAGTGCAAACTGAGGCCGATAATGCAAATTGCGCATGCTATTTTTTCGTTTATTGCTGCCGTCAGTGGCATGGTTTATATTATTTGTTGCATATTTAGATATTCTATGTATTACTTTTCTAACTTAATTTTCTTATTATATTACTTATTTCTAACTTATTGTCGTACCACATCAGCTATAGAAGGTGGTATATCAAGCTCCTCAATCTTCGTTACAGACGCCTTTCCTGTAATTGACGACAACACAAATAAACTATACTTCTCCTTATTTGTCCAGCAGAAGTCGTGTGATGCTCCTTTAATTGCTAATTCCATAGCTTGCTTGTCTGCAAAACTTTGTATCTGTAAAGGATATAATTACAATAGTTGAGAAAACGGCAATTTGAAAATTGTGCACAATTTAGATAGTTTCTACATTCCACTATTTAAAAAAATATTTGAAAAAAATTTCTAAAAAACAAGGAGCTTCTTTTTTGTATTAATGTTTTTGTCAATTGTATTAATTCGATTATCGTAGTATTACTCGACTTCGTGCCTCTGGAATACTTTGCGTTAAGTTCAGCTCACAGATTTCGTTTACTCTGGCAATACCGGCATTTCGCAAGACGTCAGACGTCACTATAAAAATTTAAATATCATTTTTATTCTTAGACGACGGCGAAGTAAAAGGAATTAATGTCGGTTATAGATTTTTAGTATTGTATGTCATGTCATGTGCTTCCTGCTCACCGTATGTAAATGCAAGTACAACATAGTAAAACTTTCTTTAAGCAAGATTTTGGGTACTAGATTGCGCTAGATTGGTTGTAGGGTTTATCTTAGTCACTGCGATACCACTGCGACATGACAGTGCCTAGGAAGAGTAGAAAAAAAATTAGCAGTTGAGAAACTGTTAAATTTGGATAAATTGTGCATTAATTGGAAACTGAATATTGAAAATAAATATTCCAACATAACAATTATAGTGCTATATAGCTACTATGTACAATTTATCTACCGTGATGGAGCAGTTACCTTTGCTAATTCTTCAGCATGATTTTGGAAATTATTCTTCAGTTTAGAACAAAAGTCGCGATTGTTGCTCGCTGCGATTTGATCAAAATATAGACGAACATTGTCGATAACTTGTACTTCACCGCCGACAGCATTCTTATTGCCTTTTAACATTTCAAATAATTCCATATTTACAAATTCTTCAGCCTAAAACAAGACAGAACAGGTAAGGAATTTTAGGACATCTTTAGGACATCAACTTTTTTGGGATTTATGTCAAATTCAGTAAAATATTGAAGATTTACGGATGGATCAGTTCCGCAAACCACAAGCTTAGTTGAACTTAGTGCCTCCATAACGGACTTACGAAGCCTTGGCATTGTACCTATCGTAAACGTTGCTAATTTGCTTTGGAATTGACACAGAGTTTGATTATTATATTCTTGTGTTTACCGATTATTAGCGTGAGAACAGAGTAGACCTTTTTGGCTGATGATGAGCGAGCAATATACATTCCGACTCCTTTTACGCCATGATACTATAAATGTAAAATTAAGGGTGTGTTTAATTATTATAGAGTGCAGTCTTTTTTAAATCAACTTTTTCATAATTTTGAGAATACGTTTTGGATAATTATTTCGACTCCTTTGTCTAATATTGCGTCAACTTTTTCTTCAACCTTTGTCAATGGAAAGCAAATTATGCATTCATAGGCAGTTTTTTCAACCATTGATTTTCCTATGAAATTTCCAATAAGTTTGTCCTCTTCCCCTCGTTTTTCTGCAAGGCATTGTGCCAGTTGATTCTTAAACATGCAAACAAAGTTGTCATTAAATAAATTTATGTCGAGTGTTTTTATTGTCAGAATAAAACTAATTTTTATCAATTCTTCCAAGAACAAACTTTGTTTACTTATATTTGTTGTTTAAACGTTAATCACCCGATTTTATGAGTAAATAGCAGATATCAACTTAAAATAAATGTTTTTGTTGTAGCTCAAAGTAGTGTGAAATTACCGAAGAATCGTCAAAGCATGAATCATAAGTAGAGCCAAGCTTTAGACGCCAGCCACTGCAATGCGGCAACTCTCTGTTCACTTGGAGCAGAAGGTGCTAAAATACAATAAATACATAAAAATGGTTAAAGTATTTGATAGATATAGATATTTAAGTATTGTTTACCTTGCATTACAGTAAGGACAATATGTCCATATCCAACGCAATTATTCTTCTCCTTTGAAGCGACAAAAGAATTCATTGCCGCAAATCCGAGTGAAATAATACTTTTCATTTTGCTAATCTAGAAATTGCATTTTAATTCGGTCAATTATCTATTCTTGACAGTGCTAACATTTTTTACCTATTTAAGTTCCCTAAGTAAATTTTATATTGTTTTTCAAAAGAAAAATTAACAGTTTTACAACACTTTGTATCATATATTGCTTTTCTATCTTAAATTGCTTTTATTGACCTTTTGTCGAAATCATTAATTTTATTTGTTTACATGAGAACTTGGAAAAAAAAGAAAGTTTTGGATCACTATCCCAAAACTTTTTACCATTACATAGGAGTTTAAGTTTAGAAGTAGAATGAGAGATTTGACAAAATTTTATGAGAATAAAAACCTTTACTTTAAATTTTTTGATTTACTTTGAACATAAAATCGAAAAATTCACATGTAAATTTTTTTATATGTATTTAAAGTATAATATTTGTAAATTAAATCTCATGTATGTAATGCTCTTCGTATTATAAATGTGTAAGTAAGGGGCTTGCCGCAACATTTTTTAGGGATTCATTTGACCAAATTCACTGCTGTTTGCCTCAAACTAAAATTGAAAACAGGTGGGGCTTGAACCTACAGCATTTCAAAAAAAAATTTTTGCTAGCAAGCTTATATTTGATGTAAATGGAAACTGCAGATAAGCAATCTAACATTAAAAATAATGGTTTATTCCATCATTAAATTCCAAATTGAAATAATCGTTTCAACATAATAGAATTATCAATTATACTAGAATTTGGAAGTTACTTTTAAAACAAGCTCTAAAACATTACGGTCACTTATTATTGGCTCCATGGGCTTCGGGCCCGAAGGAGTTAACTAACAATAAAAAACAAAAAAATAAAAAACAAAACATTACGGTCACCAAATTTACAATTACGCCAAATCGCCTTATTTATCGCTAAACAACCACCCGTTCAGAACTAGAATTAGAGTAGAGTTAAAGATTGTTTTTTAGCCTGAATTTTCTATTTTTGATATAACTGTAAGTATATGAACCAGGAGATAGATATAAAGGATTTACATTTCATCTGAAGGTAATTTATAATTTTGAAAAAAGTATATGCAAGGGTGAAGGAACCTTGTTTGGTTTTTCTAAGTTTAGTTTTGCAAAAAAAAAAAAGAAATTCTTAATTGTTTTTCTGAACTCTTACACAGAATAAAAAACCGTTTTTAATAGGAAACATAATGAAAGTTTACCTTGTCAGCAATGGTTTCTGGAATTATTAGCTGGCGCACTTTCTCCAATGTTATTCCATCAGGAATAGATGGAAACACAAAATAATCAATCTTCTTATCACCCCAGTGATACATGTCAGTACCATGTTTGGCGCCGCTTTCTGCCAAAGAAGAAGCGTCGGCATCGGCTAACCCTTGTAACTATTTGTTTTTTTTTTGTTAAAAAAGTCTTATATTTATAGTTTATAGTCTTATATTGTGTACGCATGTTGTTGTTTGTTGGTTATTTACGTATGGTAAACGTTGTCTGGCAACCTTCTCACTAATTCTAATTGTGAGCCCAAGTTGGTTAACTATTCTTGCCAAACCAGCACTTCGTAGATCTGATGATGTTCCTGACAAATTCATATTATCAATCATCAGTTTCTAATTTCATGTACCTTGAATCCAAGTAAAACAGCCTTAACTAATTCTCATACCTCGTACTACGCAGATCACGGGGTGACCATAAAGGGGTGAAATGCCCCCAGGGGCAATCTTTGACTCAATAGTAGAATCCATCACGGCAAATGATATTGCTTTAACGTGAAATTTTTTAAACTACAACAAAAATTGTTTCAGCTTAGTTAACCTTTCTAGTTCTTTAAATAGTATATTTCATTAGTTATATTGTACGTTTTACTTATTTAACAAAAAAAACTTTGTTTAGTTGAGAAAGGCTCACCTCATTTTTCACTTGAGTAGGTATCAAAATTTGCTTTATTTTTTCTTCCGTAGCACCGCCGTAAATACTAGGCAACGCTATTACATATATCCCCTTCACTACTAATTGGAAGAATTCAGTAGCCATTTGGCATGGCATTCTAACACCGTGCGTACTCCCTTTGTTTGCTACTAATAATGCTGCTACGTTTGCATATTTGCGTGCCTAGTTTAAATGAAACACTAATTAAATGGGAACACTTATTAAACTTTAAACTTAGAGTTACATTTCCAAATCGAAATACCTTTTCCACGTCTTCTGCGTTTGCGTCTGCATTGATAACGCCAAATGTGTCGTAAGTGATTTTTGTCGTAGAATTAACTAATTTCTTCTCTGTGCCTTTTAGGATAAAAGTCATGTTTAGTTGCCATTAACCAGTTTACGATTCAAAGTTAAAGAGAAAAAATCCTTTGTAAATTTAAGTCGAATACATTCCTTACCAGTTTTTAGAATTAGTACAGTGTATATTGTTTCACTGTCAGGAGTACTGTTGTTATTAGGTTGATTTTTATTTCCTATGTTTCGTATAACGCCAAGGCCCAGGCGCTCTGGTCGCAGATACTAGTACAATATTTACAATTAAATACAAGCTGCAATAGCATTTTCAAAAGTGTTGGCAAAAGTTCAAGTATGAAATGAAGGATCATGAATTATAATGATCAAGTAGCGTATAATTTCAAATAGCTATGTACAACAGAGACACTTAAACAATGCTACTAATTATTAGGACGTTAAATTATAGTCCGCAATTGCAAATGCACTTTTAATATTAGTTCGTGTTGTTTCAAAAATAATTTGAACTGACAAGGACTCCGCGCGTCGCGATTCCTTCTGATTGAGCTGAAACTTTTTACTTGTACGTCGAAATTTCTATTTCACTTGAGTTTTTGACATGTGCGTCGAAATTTTCGATTTCACATGAGTTTTCAACATGCAAGTCGAAATTTGGATATGTACATCGAAATTTCGATTTCATATGAGTTTTTGACATGAACGTCGAAATTTCGATTTTACATGAGTTTTTAACATGCAAGTCGAAATTTCGATAAGTAGTACATCAAAATTTCGATTTCACGAGTTTTCGACATGCACGTCCAAATTTAAATATTTACATCAAATTTTAGAGTTCACATGAGTTTTTGACATGCACGTCGAAATTTCGATTTTACATGAGTTTTTAACATGCAAGTCGAAATTTCGATAAGTAGTAAATCAAAATTTCGATTTCACGAGTTTTCGACATGCACGTCCAAATTTCAATATTTACATCAAAATTTCGAGTTCACATGAGTTTTCCACATGAACATTGAAATTTTGATAGGTTATATCAAGACTTCGACATGCACGTCGAAATTTCGGTATCTACATCGAAACTTCGGTGTCACTTGAGTTTTTGATGTGTTCATCAAAATTTTGAATGTAATTTTGATTTTGATGTAATTGAAAACTTCGATTTCACTTAAGTTTTTTGCGTACGTTCATCGAAATTTTGTTATGTACATAAAAACTTTGGTTTCACTTGAGTTGTCGATAAGTTCTGCAAAGTTTTATATGTACTACAAAATTTCGATTTTACATGAGATTTCGATAAGTTCGTCGAAATATCAATATGTGTAATGATAATTTCACTTGTACGTTGAAATTTTGATTTTATTTGAGATTTCATTATTTCCATCCAAAATTCAATTTTGTTTGACTCCCTGATAGATACAACAAAATTTCAAACGATGTATCGAAAGGTTTTTTGAAAATTTGATGTATATTCGGACAATTTAATTGCATGAAATTTTGCTGAACACGTCAAAAGATCAGTTTTGTTGTACAAATCTTGATTTCGATGTACATACCGATGTTTCGACGTATATATTTGAATTGTGACTCAAACTCATCAAAAACTCATGTGAAGCCCACGGCTCCTAGTCCGGGGGTCACGACCCTTGCCCTAACCTGGAAAAGTTTAGTAATCAAATTGCGACACGAGCAAAGGAAAATAGTGGTGGTATAGTAGTGGTGAGAGGTGGCCTGGAAAGTTGTAGTCGGTGGGCTTGGGCCGGTAAGCGGAGGACCGTGTTGGGTGGTCAACCCCACGTTCACCGTCCAGCAGAAAGCCCTTCGCTTCACTTTTCAGAACTTTCCAGTCAACTCACAGGACGATACTACCCTCCCCTACTTACTCGCACAAGGAATCATGCTGACCAGGCCATAGGCAAATGTCAAATAGCATCCTCATATGAAATCGAAATTTCGATGTACTTATCAAAATTTCGATGTGAATGTCAAAAACTCAAGTGAAATCGAAATTTCGACGTACATACCAAAATATAGACGTGCATTTCCAAAACTCGAATGAATTCTAAATTTCGATGCACATATCAATGGAAATGTAAGGAAAAGTGACGCTTGACATTTTGAGATTTTCGAAAAGGGGGACCACGTGAAATTTTAAAAATTGCGTGTTAATCTCCATAAGGATTTCTGTAACCGGTCAACCCAAAATCTTTTTTTTTTTAAATTTCGCGACGCGCGGTGTACTTGTGAGTTGAATGTTGGCTACCTTAATGATACTATCTAACTTGCTTCCACATGCACTCCAGTTTTCGTGCATTTTGTCGATAGTTGTTGGTGGCAACGTAATTATACATTTCTCAGGTAGCTCTTCAATATCATACTCAGTCCTTATGTTTAATTTCGCTTCCCGCAGCGCCAATGTATTTGCAAGTTCTTCTTCCTATCAGATTCAATTTATTTTATTCCGCAATTAAATATTGTACTTTTGGTTTTTTTTTTTTGTAAAATACGTACGTGAGTGTCTGCGGTTTTAAAAGTAAACGATTCTGAAAGAAAAGGATGGCCCCACGTTCGCAGTACAGTTGCCACTTTATTTCTTAAATCCAGTGTTGTACCTGCATTAGCATTTAAAAACGACACATGGTGCACAATTCCTTATGTATTTTGTCAGTCAAATTCAAATTGGCATTAGCAATTTAATGTAAAAATTATTAGTAAAATTAAAGTTCCAACAAAGCTGCTACAGAATATGAAACTGAAGTATTATTTGACTGCAAAACTGTTTAACTAAAAAATGTAAAACAAGACCTTTGTGCAAAATAGTGTTAAAGTAGAGTGATTAGTTTAGCCAAGAGTGTAGAGATGGGGACGATTGTCGAACGTTTAGGTGAAAGAGGGAGGGGCATAACACTGTCCACCACCCACTACCCACCACCCACCATTCGTCCCTCGCCACCACCCACTAGCCACCACCCGCCAGTACCCAACGTTTAACGAACGACTTTTGACCTTTGATCGATGCCGCTCTATCGGCATCTCAAGG
>JAQFYP010001473.1:0-15455 GCA_034694865.1 Bilobella braunerae
CCGGGACTCGAACCCGTGCCCGTCCATTGGCTAGAGCTCAAGGCTCTAACCACTTGGCCTACAAGAGTTGGACGTTACTCTACCCTTTTGAATTTAGAATTAACAGTTTAATGTTACTTTAGTCTTAGATTTTCTGAAATATTCAATATTATCTAAAACCAAATTGCATTGTGCATGCACTTGCAATAGGTTCTTGTACAGCTCGAATGGATCGACACTTAAAAAAAATCAGAAAAGCTTGAAACCTTGTACAACACAAGGAAACGAGGAAAGGCTTGACAAACAACCCAAGGTTAAAATCGTTTGCCTTATATAATTAATATAATTAAATAATAACGGTTATTTGCGTTGATGTGGTTAGTATAAAGATAGACAAATTACTAATTACTCCTTAATTTAGGTTCGTGTTGTACTATGTGTTTAGATTGTCAAACACATAGTATGCTGCCTTTACCAAAGATGGGTAAGATATGAATAGGTAATTTGTAGAACTTATCACTTACGCCCTTAACTCCATTTTAAGAGCAGGAGATGTTTTATAACAAATCTTAGTTTTGGTGTCGGGACACCCTCTTTGGTGTAGTATGTTAGAGTCGTAGAATCTAGAGCCACTGCCGCTTGCAAGTACTCAGGATTATTGTCTGCGGTTGTCGGATCTGCCGTTTTTGCCTTTTTGAATGCGTGATCTTTTGTTATTACTAATTGTTCCAATTTTTTTTTTAATTTTTGCCGCTTTTAAAAGTTCATATTCCTCCTCATTTTTAACATCCTCAAAAGAGTCCATAATTGCCAAAAAAGTAATCCTTTCTCCATTGTCAAGGTTGCATGCTCGCAGTTTCTCTTCCATTACGTCGCTCCGTTGTCACTGTAGCCCGACAATATTAACGACCGGTGGTCCGACACCTGAGTCTTCAGGCGGGTTGCGACAAAAGCCATCAAAGTACCTTCGGCCCATAAGCGAAATCCGGCTGGATCAAGGCCTTCAGCAGGGCCTTCAGAAGAACGGAGAAAGTCCTGAACTGATTTCACGAACTTTCCTGGATTTTCACTCTCTGTTGCTGCACACTCGAAGGCTTTGTTGAGTTCGGGAATGTTATCGGAAGGCCAAGTCACCGTGGCTGAGGTATGGAGTGCCCCAGCCAAAAGGCAAATTAGCTGAAGCACAATGTTTTGTGCCATTTCGTACTTTAGGCAGTAACTTAAATTTTTGAGGGGACTTTTTTTTACTGTAAAAAAGAATCAAGGTATGTATGAAGTTGTCTGTTGGGGAAGGCTATTTATACAAAGTAATGAGGTGCAATTGAATTAAGAATGATTATGTTTGTGTTTTTACTTCTTCTACTTGTAACAGTTTTGTATTATGTATACTTACTTTCAAAAGTAATTGAGTTCCTTCAAAAACGGTAAACCTTATTCAAAAACACAAGCAGGTGAAAGGGAATTAGGTGTGAAAAGTTAATTGCAAGTGTTAATGTTGGGTTATACAGCAATAATTGTGTATTTAGCACCTTGAGGGTAGGGTAATGTCAAAAATTTAAGAAACTTCTCCCAAAATTGTTTAATCAACATAATTGCTCATAATGAAGTTTTTGGAACACCGATTTGATCATCTCCTTGTAATTGTAATTCAATTCGTACAATTAACCCTAACGTCGTCATGCAATTTCTAACCAAATATATACAAATCGGTGGATTGTAATTTTGATCACCAATTACGATTTTAGTTGCAGCGACACTTTCTCTTTTTTAAAGTGTGGTTTTCCTTGTTGTTTTGTGTATATTTTTTTAAAGTATCATAAGTATCTCATAGTGTCCGACTCAAGTGGTATTGATGCGCACTGGTCAATAACAAATAGTTGTGCTAACGAAATAGATAATCTCTCTAACGCAATAATTAAGAAAATGATTAATGTTGTTATTAAAGCCAATATATCAATATCTGCTAGGTTAGTTATTATTATTATTAGCACGCGAATTAAAATTTTTTTAAACAAGTCATGTGCATGTGCTTGTATATCTCAACGTTGTTCTTGCCGCTCTGCTAAATTCATACATCCAAATTTTACAGTCCATATTATTGACACCAAACGTTGGTCTAATTCAATTTAACATTCATTTTTACACTAGTATGGACAATGAAATCTTATATTTGCTTTATTCTTTAAGACAATGGATACAACACACTAATTACAAAAAAACGTCAATACAAATTTTCACTTTAATTACAAATAAGGTTTATTAAGAAACGACATATTTGTTTATTGGCTTGCAAATTTGTGGCAGATATAGGAAGCATTTTAAGTTGAGATTCAAAGTTAAACAAGTTCACAGCACATTTGATACAAAATGACATTTATTGCTTTGCGGACACTAGCCCACTACTTTTGTTTTGCTAGCTGCAAATCGCATTTTTTAGAAAATCAGTTTTCTAGTTTAATTTTTTAAAAGTTTACGTAAATTAGTATAAATAATATCTTCGTCATCAAGCGGTAGAGTATGAATGAATACATTGGTCTGACGTAGAGAGATCCCTCACAAGCTCCTGATTCGTTCCCTCGATTCGTCGTACTTCCATTCAAATGAAAGCGAACTACGAACAACGTATCTGGAGAAATATTTCTGACAATAAACGAAATTGTCCCAAAAATACAGAGTTCAGCACGGGTCAATTAGGTGACGTGTCTGCTCTCTCACACAATTGCGTAATTAAAAATTGAAGAGCCTAACGAATGCTCGGCTAGCAAAACTAATTAAAGTTTGGTGTGCAATAGTTTGTGTTAGTGAATGGGGGAGGATAATATTGGAATGTGAGTTTACTGGGAAGTTCTGAGGAGTGAGGCCAAGGCCTTTCTGTTAGACAGTGAACGTGGGGTTGTCCACCGAGGACACTCTGCTTAGGCAGAGAAACCTAACCAATGTCCTACGCATACCGGCTCAAGCCCACCCTTCACGACCAAAACTTTCCAGGCTTTGGAAAGGTATTGGCTGGCACATAAAGCCGCAAAGTATGCTAGTCTCGTATTTAGTGGTCAAAAACAATGTTTTTAAATTTTTATACAAAAATAAAAAAAATGGCACCGTAACAAACCACAATTTCCTTTGCGTTATGCGCTTCCGCTACTTAATAAAGTAATGTAATTTCTTTATTTACGGGAAAAATTATTGCTATAAATTTATTAGCCTCTATTTTCAATTATAGCTGTTGCTCTGTAATATGTGATAGACTCTCTTGGATTCTTTGGCCCAACCTCAAAGTTTTATGTGAAGTAATAAAAAAAATAGTAGTAATATTTCTGGACACAAAAATGAGAAAAATTAAATTGAAAAAATTATGTCAGGTTTTATGAATCGCATTACAGTTATATGTTTGTCGGCTCAACCTGCCCCAATAATGTTATAGCTTATGATGTATTTTTCTGACTTTGTGTGGTCATTATTTGGAAATCTCGTAAGCTTGAGAATTCTCATTTCCCTTATTGTGTTGTAGATACTCCTCTCCACTGCACTGCACTCCTCATGCAAAAAAAACTTTAAAAAGTGCATTACAATTAATTTCACTTTCAAAAACTATTTTATACGCCAAACAATCACCTTTTAAGACACGAAGAAATTAATGTTTGCCTCTGGGTTATAAGACGGGTCTTCATAGTTTGTATTAAAAGTATATTCACTTTTTAGCATAGGAATTGCGCAGTAGCACTCCTTTGCGCTTCAATTTCATCTTCATAGTAATTATGTAAATAAGATTTTTGACCAATAATATACATCCAATAGAGAACCCATACTAACAATTTTAAAAAAGCCGAACTAATGTGGCTTATGTGGCTTAAAACCCTTATTGTTAAATTAAGCACAATGTTTTAAAATGTTTAAAATAAGATAAAATAAGGTTAAAATTAAGTTTAAAAAAACTAAGAAAATTAAAGTTATAATTTGTCTCCATTTTGCGTTTTGTTAAAAAAGGCGGTAGAATAAATGAGCAATTTATACGTTTTAGTTATACTATTTTTAGTTTTAGGCAGCAAAGAAGCAGTCGTTTCACACCAGAGAGGAGCCCCTGTCATCTTGGATTCTCACAGTTTTCTTAGTTAAAAATTGTAATTGGAGATTTAATTGGCTTAATTGAAATAAAAATAGTAACTTATTGAATTTTTTTTTTGTAATTCGAAATGTTTCAACTGACATATGCCACGTCGGGTTTGCGGATTTGCGGATTCAAAATTTCACAGTAAATTAGACATGCAAAAAATTAATTTTTTTAAAAATTTCCCTTGTCGCCTCTCAAATTTTGTAATTTTAAATGCGACTTTGTATTTCTCATGGGAGTTTCTCTTATTTCTTTCCCTCTCCCTCTTTCATCTCTTTCTCTCATTTTTACTCTTCCCAAGAGCGAAAGGAAGTGAAAAAGATGAGAAAAAATAAAATAACAAAAGGAAAAAATTTATAAGAAATGCATAGCTGTTCGGTAGTCGGCGTTTAAAATTTTTAGAGGTGCGAATATTTTAGTTTTAGGACACAATTTTCAAAAAAAATTGCATTGCATGTCTAATTTACTGTTAGATTTCTAGAAATTTTAGATTTCTAGAGTTGTTAGAAATCTCAAATCTGCAAACTCGACGTGGCATGCCCTAGTGAGTGTACTAACAAGTTGGTTGAAAGTTGGAAAGGGGCTAAAGTGGTCAACATTGTGGCCTGTTAAGTCCGAGTTGTGTTTTTAATTGAAACTAGAAGAATATTAAACTGAAATTAAATAATAATTATAATTATAATAAATTAATAATTAAACTGAAGCACAAGTCAAGCGCTTTAACTGTATTGTTAAAAGGTCGAAGTTCATTTGGCTTTTAACATCTTTTCTTCAATCTTTTTTCGCCGTCCGAACGTTACACGTAACCTATCTTCTATCTTTTTGACGAAACATAATTTACAGTAAACTAAATTGCGCAACTTGTAATTATGTTTATTTATTATACCACATTGTAGATTATTTTACATAAATTCTTGCTTCAAGGAAACATGTTAACAAAAAACTAGGAGTTTACTGAAAATTTCAAAATAGCAATTCACTCTTGTTCCTTTTTTTCTGGAATCGTCAAAGTTAGTGCAACAAAGAGAAAATATTCTTTAATTCCACTTGTGCATTCTTCAAATAAATACCGAGCAACGGCAAGTTCATTGTGGGTTACAGCCAATTTGTCCACCTAAAACATCAAACTTATTAGAAAACGCACAGTAAACTCAATTGGTGCCTTGTTAAGATCCAACTACAAAAAAATTCCTTGCCTCTAAGTCCATGAGTATCGTAGTATTGATGACTGCCTGTGCAGTATTCCAAGCGCTTTCAATTGTCCTAAATTTTGCCTCACATTCTTCTAAAAAAGTTTCCACCGCAGCTTTGGTAGTGCCTTCCTCGATTTTTTGATATGTAAATTCAATGTCAGGTTTGACGGTTAACCTGGTATTTGTAAGCAAGTTTCCATAATGTTCCAATTTTATGATTCTTTCTTCACCCGTCTTAACGTTAACCGTAAATAAGCAGAGGAAACCGGGATATGCGACTTTCGTAAAAATAGATCCAGGAAGCTGGATGAAGGGAACAGCGGAATTTCCTATCTCTTTTCGAAGGTTGACATATATCGAAGTGTGGAACGCAACCTATAAATTTGTATAAGCATTAATACGTTTTGCAATTCGTAAAGCTAAAACTGTATTAAATTGAACTTACCCAATCGACATTCATTTGACTTGCCGAAGTAAATGTTAGCTCCGGTCTTGTAGCGCCTGTTGCAGAAGAAGCAAGCTCAATGTTTTCTTTGACGGTACATACTACATTGGTTTGCCATTCGGGAACTTCGGCAGTTTCCGTACTTGGATGTACAGATTGCACAGTTCTCATTACAGAGCTTTGTAGTGCGATGATGGTAAGAAAAGCAGACATGATCCAGTAGCCCAGCATGATTCTAAAAAAAACTTACGTTTATTAAAATTGAAAGTTGAAATTTAAAATTTAACTACTTTGTAACTGTATCATTAATACTTTTGCTTAAATACAATCTAGAGCAATGACGAAAATTTTTGAGTACTCCAATAGGCTTACTTGTCGTGAGCATTTACTAAGAAATGTTGTTAATCATTGTAAGGATGTGCTAGAGGTGATTAGATAAAATTGTACAAGCACAATTTAAAACTTAAAGAATTAACCACGTTCACCTTAAACTTAGCTAGAAGGGTAAATAATTTTAATTGCAAATCAATGCGCTGCGAGTATCGCAAAAGTTTACTGTTTTTGCAAACAAACATTTCTCTTCATTGTTTTTTTTTTCAACAACCTAGACAAGAATTACTTTATAAGTATTAGGCAAGCGTTTTCTTAATTATGGTGTTGTGCAAGTACCAGCAGTATTAAAACTACATTTATTAAGTAGCGGGACGAGAGCAAAAGCTACTTTATGTTTTTGTCGACTCTGTCCGTCCGTTTGTCCGACTGTCACGATTATCTCAGGAACTAATCAACAAAGGAATATCGTTCTATGACAACGTGAAAAATGATCCCTACAAAAGTTGTTCCCCTTTAAATTGGATATGGGATATGAGATATATGTGATATATATGGGACATTTATATGGGATACTTGTCTTTGTGGCCCCCCGCCGACCCCCAAATTGATCCCTTGACCTCAAACAACCTCTCAAGGTTTAAACTTCTTTTGCATGAAACAAAAAGTTATGATGGTTTTAATGACCCCAGAGCCTCTCTTGACCCGGAAATTACACTTGACCTCTAAATGACCTTTTAAGGTCAAACCCTACTTTTCCATGGACGAAAATCATGATTGTTATAATGAACCCAAAGCCCCTCATAACTGGAAAAGCCCCTTTGAACTCAAAATGTCCTTTCAAGGTCAAACCTTATTTTTGCATGAAACAAAAGGTTATGACTATTCTGATGGCCCAAGGCAACAAGTTAACCCGGAAATGACCCCTTAATTTCCAACAACCCTTTACACCCAAGATTTTTTTTTTAATCTAATGACTTCTTTTCTATTGTCTAATGTAGTCTGTCTAGTTTTCCTACTTTCATTAGTTGGTTTAAAGTTTTAGCACGGTTTATTTAATTTTAATGCGACTTTAATTGCATATTTATTTGTGGAATCAACTCTAAAGTTTTGAAATAGAAAAGTTTTGTTATATATTTAAATATAATATAATCTAGGTACTAACAAAAAAAGGATTAATATTTTTCAAATTATACCTACTTCTCGCATTTTCAAGAGAAAAAATTTAAAGCTTTAGAAAAACCAATTCTAATTGGCTACATTACTATGCGCTACTTTATTTTAATAACTCTAGAACAACAAGTTTTTTTTTTAATTATTTCCTTGCACAAATAATGTCAGTGCTTCTTCTCAAGCCCATACGAGGTATATAGGAGATTCCATGAACGGCCTGCAGTCGGTCAATAGCCTCATGTATAGGAAATGTATAATATATTTTGAATTATCAAATTCATATTAATTAAAACATAATCTAAGCATAAAACACAGACATAAATTACTCAGGTATAAGTATAAGGTAAGTGATTTGTTAATTATGGTGTCGCGCTAGTACCGAAAGTTTCGAAACTACACTTATTACACTTGAAGGCGACTTTAATTGTATATTTATGTGTAGAATCGACTCGCAAATCTTAGCATAGAAAAGTATTGTTTTATATTGCAAAAGAATATAATCTAGGTAACTAACATGAAAAATATATTTTATATTTTTGAAATTATACCTACTTCTCGCATTTACAAGAAAAAACATTTATAGCTTTAGAAAAACAAATTCTAGTTGGCTACATTACTGTGCGCTGATTTATTTTAGAAACTCTACGATAACAAGTTTTTCTTCAATTATTTCCTTGCACAAATAATGCTAGTGCTTCTTCTCAAGCTCAGAGGAGGTATATAGGAGATTCCATGAAGGGAAAGCAGTCGGTCAATAGCATCATGTATAGGGAATGTATAATAAATTTTGAATTATCAAATTCATATTAATTAAAACTTAAATTAAACATAAAACAGAAATAATTTACTTAGGTATAAGTATAAGGCAAGTGATTTGTTAATAATGGTGTTGTGCTAGTACGAAAAGTTATGAAACTACACTTATTACACTTGAAGGCGAATTTAATTGTATATTTATATGTAAAATCGACTCGCAAATCTTAGCATAGAAAAGTATCGTTTTATATTGCAAAAGAATTCAATCTAGGTAACTAACATGAAAAATAAATTTAATATTTTTGAAATTATACCTACTTCTCGCATTTACAAGAGAAAACATTGATAGCTTTACTGTGCGCTGATTTATTTTAGTAACTCTACAATAACAAGTTTTTCTTCAATTATTTCCTTGCACAATTAATGCCAGTGCTTTTTCACAAGCCCAGAGTATATAGGAAAGTTCATGAAGGGTCAACAATCGGTCAATAGCATTTCGTATTGGGAAATATAACATCTAAAAAGTTACCAAATGTATATTAGCTAAAACCTTATGTAAAGCAATGACCAAATTATGCTAAGGATATGAATAATCTAAGTCAATAAATTGAGAGTATGGAACAATCTACATAAGCCTAGGTGCATTATTATTTGTAAGTACTGTTTGCAGAGGCCTCCACTGACATTGCAATTCAAGTTCTGTGTAAAAGCAGTCAATACGCCTCTCCATGTGGCGAATTTAGCACCACCTTTAAGCTGAACAGAATACTGTTTACAATAACACGAAATGTCCCACAAGTCCCGATTATAACAATAAACACGTGAAAGTACCAGCTACTATAAGTTAACCTAAACCTAAAATATTCATTATGCAAAGGCAACTCTATAACTCTATTTGGCAACTCTATATGCCCAAATGTGGTCCTTTGTTCCATCACAATTACAAATCGGCGTTACGCTTTGCAATCGGACGTCTAGGGCTGCAGAAGCTAAGGTTAGCCTAACCTAAAACTAACCTAACCTAACCTAGAAAATTGAAATCTGTAGTTATTTCTACCATGCATCGCAATTGATAAATTGTACGCGCTGTTTTGCAAGTAACTTTACAATATGGTGTACAGTTCATAATGGGAAACATTGGACCTCTCCAGGAGATGGGACCTTGAAATTGCTAAATAGTTAATTCGTAATTAGTTAATTATGATTAACAATTAACAATAATTAACAACAAATAATTAACTTGTGGAAGTTGAGTTTAACATGTAAATCTGGGTTTTTCGTGCGTTGAAGCTAACTATTACCTTCAATTGGCTCATAACCAAAATTCAAATTAGTTATATAAATAATTAATTAGTAGACGAGAGGTCTTAGGACGGCCTTTTTTGCGTGAGCTACTATTTACCTCCCCACCGCCTCCTATTTACCGCCCCATCGCTTCTTATTTACCGCCCCTTGAAATGACACAAAATCTCGACGAATTTGCTCATTTTCAGTGATTTTGAGAAAATGGTGTACTTTGAAAAATTTTCACCTACCGCCCAAAAAAACTCATTTTACCGCCCCACTGAAATAACACAAAATCTCGATGAATTTGCTCATTTTAAGTCATTTTAAGAAAATTTTGTACTTTGAGTTTCTGTATAATATATAATTTTTTTGTCTATAGATTACGGTGGGGGACTAACATCATTCTAGCCAAGGCCGGTAAACAAAGCTTCTAATAAGGTCATCCCACACCACCAAAATCATTGCAAAAAAATTGTCAAAAGATTTGGGACGTTATTTTGGAATTTGACCGCTTGAAGTTGCCTGGTGAATAAATTTTGTCACCAATTTTTAAAAAAAAAATTTTTATTAAATTTTTACCAAAAAAAAAATTAACCGAAATTAACCTTATCGAATTTAATTTTTCCTCGTTTAAAATCATGCTACAATTTTAATTAATTTGGCAAATTAAATAACAAATTTATTTTCAAAGTTTTAGCACTTTCTAGTTCCAATGCATTCAGTATATTCTGTAAAAGGCTGAGATAAATCTTTAATTGTAAGGAAATGAGCACAAGTGTACTTTAAAACGTAGGTATGTTTCAAAAATAATTATGGTTTTCTATATAAAAAAAAAGAATGATGCCGAATCTGATTTTGTCATCAGTTTTCCCGAGAAGTGACTGATAGGTCATTAATTATATTATTAAACACTTTAAACTAAAATATTTGGCTCAGAAAGGTCAGAAGCCTTCCAAATATAAGTAACCTAGTCTTCAAAACAAACCTTTGGAGATAAAACCGTCAACTTATACTAAAAACGGTTTTGAATTGCATTCTTTACGTTAAAACCAATTAGGAAAAAAAATTCACCGTGCATTTACGTGAGCTCACCTCAGTAGGTCATTTTTAAACTATTTGATCCAATCATGCTAAGCTCCGACTGCACAGGTTTGACCCTCGGAGGTCAAGCTATCTTTGATTTGGTCATCATAACTTCAAAATTGAATTATTCATTTCTTTCTTAAGTCGAAAGACGCCTTCCCATTTTGAAATTTGAGCTTTAATTCCTAAATTAAATTAGTTTAGAAATTAATTCTAATTCTTAAATTAGCCAATATAACTTAAGCATTTACTTTCATCAGTAGACATTATTTTCCAGCAACCGGAGGAGCTGCTGAAACCAGTTCAAATACTACTGAAACGGGTACCCGAAATGCTCTGGAACGAGGATCTACTAAAAATGAGTCAAGTCCCTGTCCCAATTCCAGGGTGGGGATCAAGAATTTATCCAACGCTTCCTACACCACTACCATACCTCCTTCTCAACATCAGCCTTGCGGATAAAAGAGTAATTGCTTCCTGCAGGACGCAATCCACGATGATCATCACCAAGGACAAAATTCACATATTCAAAAATCAGCGATTTTGCTGTAATTTAGAAGGCGAGGACACGCTTCACCACACTTTGCTACGGTGTCTCACCCAACCTCAACACAAATTTCAAAATGAAGAGGAAACGCTGATGTTCACTTCAAGAAAATCTGCAACGGAATTTGTTCCAAAAATTTTGATGAGCCTTAAGCACAGGGCATTCCTGAAAGAAGCAATGGACGATATTTAAGCCCCTCAGAACTCAATTCCACACATCAGTCCTAATCAATTAATTGGTCTAATATTTTCATTCTCTTTTTTATTCAAGATGAAGCTCATTGGTTTGGTGCTGTTGGCTGTTCTACTATCTTTTGCGCCAGAACCAGCAAATTCAGTTGCCTCAGGGGTGGTGGCCATAGCAAAAGCAATACTGAAGCATGGGATAACTAAAGCAGTAGTGACGGGCACCACATTTGCGGGTGTAGAGACCGCACTCGACGCAATCAAAAAGGACTTTCCCCCGGGAGCACTGAACCACGGCAATGTCGAGCAGGCGATACAGTTGTTAAAGCAAAAACAGGAGCTTGAGATGCAGATGCAGAAATTGCAGGGAATTCTGAAACAGAAGGGTCAGTCTCAAGCTCCCACTATCCCAATTGTATTTGGATCACTCTCAACTGGAATTGGCCTGGCCATCTTTCAATTTTTATGCAAATTCTACCTTAACAACAAAAAAGAAAAAAAGCGTCAAAACACCCAGGGTTCGAACAACGTCTAAAAATAAGCTAATTAAAATTATTTTAACCAGTAATGCACACTATTATTAAAGTATAGAAGCAAATTACTTGGACACTAACGTTGACTAAGAATAGATTTCATATTATGTAATATGTTGTCAAATTCGCTTGTATTTATCCTTAACTTATTAATTTAACCACTTAACCACATTAACAATAGGCTAAGTTAAGTAAAATTAGAGGAAAAAAAATCAAAATCAAAAACAAAAAAAATATTTATCACTTGTTAAACTTAAATAATTGTAAGAACTACTTAAACCTAATTAACAAAATACTAACAACCTTAATTTTAGAAAACAATATTGGCGAATCAAAATGTCTACACAATATTTAAAATCTAAAAAAAATTTATACCCTTTCCATGGGCGCAAGCCAAAAGGAAAGGTAACAATAAATCAAATCAAATCAAATCAAATTAGCCAATATGAAATTACGAGAGAGAAAGCCAAGTTTGTTTGTTTTAAATATCAAATAAACAATCGGTCCCAAATCTTCTGACAATTTTTCCCAATGCGTTTTGGGTGGAGTGGGACAACCTTACTGGACAAACACCGCCGTCGTCGCTAAGACAAACGGCGCTTTCCCAACCTTGATTCTAGCTGGAAAATCAATGCCTCTTACAACTCGTGCTCAATTGATAATGTTGTTATCATTACGTATGCCATGAGTAAGTTTTGCAAAAGTGAACTTGAGCATATTCGTTTATTTGCGGAATGGGGACACAAAAACGCTCGTAGACTACTACGGGTTTTTGACGCGATGGACTATAGCGACGGAGTTTCAGCGAAAACAATTTTTGTAACCAAAATGCTGTCAGAAACCATTCAAAACCTTAGTGTTGAACCTAGAACGTGTATGCTACATGACTATACAACCTTATAAACATTCATTATTCTAATAAATAATACTTTGAATTCCAGTATTTTTGAACAAGAACACCTCTGAAGCATACAATATAAGATTCTTTCAGGAGTTGTTCGTGCTGGAATAGACTAGAACATGCGAAAATGGAAACTGTATTCTGTACACTTCTGATGTACAATATATTATGGATCTTGTTTTCAGAAATCCGGAGCAGTTTTCAACAGCATTAAACCTAACTTCCCAACTCCCCTGTGATGCTGGAGACTGCCGTGGACTTTATTCAAAAGAATGTCTTAAATTCTTGTGAGGAATACTAGGATTCATTGTTTATACGTGCACAAATATAGGAAACCGTATTGCCCGAAACAGAGATTTTTCTAACAACGTTACAATATTAGAAATAAGATATAGTCTGTTTGCATTAACAGTCCATTCCAGGTCAGAGTCTACCGGCCACTTTTATGCGCCTTTCAAAAGCAAAAAGTATCACTTAAAATAAGCTAATTCGTCGAGATTTTGTGTTATTTCAGTGTGGCGGTAAAATGAGTTTGTTGGGGCGGGAGGTGAAAATTTTTCAAAGTACACAATTTTCTCAAAATCACTGAAAATGAGCAAATTCGTCGAGATTTTGTGTTATTTCAGTGGGGCGGTAAAATGAGTTTGTTGGGGCGGGAGGTGAAAATTTTTCAAAGTACACAATTTTCTCAAAATCACTGAAAATGAGCAAATTCGTCGAGATTTTGTGTTATTTCAGTGGGGCGGTAAAATGAGTTTTTTGGGGCGGTAGGTGAAATTTTTTCAAAGTACAAAATCACTGAAAATGACCAAATTTGTCGAGATTTTGCGTTATTTCAGTGGGGCGGTAACTAGGAGGCGGTGGGGCGGTAAATAGTACCTCACCTTTTTTGCTAGTAGTCTTTGCAAATTACTAATTTTTAGTTTAGCCGCGTAAATTATTACAAAATCTTATTACTGTTCTACTAGCATACCAAAAAAACCAGCTTTTTAATTCTCACTCGTAATAACTGTATTTTAGTTTCTGCGCTCCGTGTTTGAGCAAAATTTTCAGTTTCCAATTCGGATGCTTTTTAACCGATTTCAGTATTTTAATTTTTTTCTCCAGTGTACAATTATGTGTTCTGTTTTCTTCCAATTTTCTTCCTTCGTGATCCATCATTTCTTCCTGGCTGTAGGACGGGTGTGCCAAGCTGGCCCCTCATCCTCGCCAACTTGGCCCTTCATCCTCGCCAACTTGGCCCCTCATACCCTCACTTCCGCCAAGCTGGATGGCTACTGTGGGGATGATTGGCCAGCTTGGCGGAAGTGAGGGGATGAGGGGACAAGTTGGCAAGGATGAGGGGATGAGGGGCCAGCTAGGCACATCCCTGTAGGACGAAACTTGAGAGCATGACTCGGGTTCTAAATTTTTTTAAAAGTTAGACCACTTGCATTGCTCAAATTGGCTGTATTTACATGAAATCTGTAGCAGCGGCTACTGGGTTAATCTGCATTTCTAAAATACATGACTGCTCAATTGCTTAATTATTAGACATTTAAAAAGTTAAAGTTACCTGAATGCGGAAATTGTATTTTTAAATCCAGAAATTTTGCAATCAAATAAATATTTGTCAAACTTCAATTAGTCCAAATTCAAATCAGTCGAGATTTTCTCACAGTTTGGTTACACAAACTATCCCCAACATAAACAACTCACACCATCACAACTATGGGCACTTGAAAATTCATTTGAAGCAATAGCTTTTAGATTCGTTTTTAATGCTTTAAAGTATAGCAAGTCACAATAGACAAATTAATTTAAGAAAAAAGTAATTTATAAATCATAAATTATAGTCAGCTATAAAAAATACTTAAGTTCAATATGCGTGTTTTATAAATAATTTAACTACAATTTGATCTATGAATTTTAATTATAATTAAGTAACTAACGAACTAATTTTACTCTTCATAAAGTTGTAATAAGTGTACAAGTCAACTTAAGTTTCTCAAACGTTAATAAGTGGAGCATGTGCAACTTCGAAAAATTCAATACTAAAAATCATATATGAATTTTTCAAAATAATCGTATTTCAATTAATTTCGAGGTTTTTTTTGAGAGTTTGGAAAAGTGCGTGGCCATAGATTGAAAAGCGGTTAGTCAAGAAGTTGGTTAGTTTTAGCATTGGATAAAATTTGGATCACAATTACAAACCAATAGGACTTAATTTATAGTTTTGAAATACGCTTCTCTTTCTATCACGCTAACGCTCGTCACGATTTGTTGCACGTAGGCACGTTGTATAACGCTTTGCATTGTTAGGCTCTCCTTTGCTCCTGATTAGTTAGGGTACGGTGAATTTTTGCTGTTGTATAACTTATTTAACACACGTCATGTTAATTTTACGTTGATATTTGCATGAATTTTATACCATGCACACGTAGGCACATTGAAAAACAATTATGTCTTCTCGTTTTGATCACAAGTTGCATAGTTTTGTGCCTCTACTCGCCAGCTGTGCCTAGAGTCTAAACAGTCTGATTATTTTATATCTTTAGCCTTAAAGGTATTCTGCGCAAAGTATTCCACAAGTAGAAAAGACAAGTAAGGTAAGTTGATTACCATAAATAATTACTACTACTAATTTAACTAATTAAATACTAAAATGGCAGGACAACAAGTGTACAATGGTGTTCACAATGTGAACAACATGTGATGTAAACATAGTTTATGAATATAGTCTTGATGTAAGGTTTACTTTTTGTTGTGTTCCATTGTCCCAATTAATTTTTAATTTTTTTTATGCTGTTTGACTTTCGCCTATGGCCTGGTCAACATATGTTCCACATATGATTTCTGTGCAAGTGAGTGGGGGAGGATGGCATGTGAGTTGACGAGGAAGTTCTGAGGGTGGAGGCGAAGGGCTTTCTGCTGAACACTGATCGTGGGTTTGACC
>JAQFYP010001474.1:0-15453 GCA_034694865.1 Bilobella braunerae
AAACTAAAAATAAGCTAGTACTACGTATTATTGAACGAGCATGCACATGTTGATATGGGTGAGCCTTACATCAAATAAACTTGAATTGAATTGAAAGCTTTAGCATAAACAGAGCTATTAGTACGTTTTCTTACAATTCTATGGTTTCCCAACTCGTTTGGTATCCTTCGAAAGCTAAAAACTTTAGCGTAAATACTAGCTATTAGTACGTTTCCTAACAATTTTATGGTTTGCCACTGTTTGAAAGTTAAAAGCTTTAGCATAACCAAAGCTATTAGTACGTTCTCTAACAATTCTATGGTTTCCCAACTCGTTTGGTATCCTTCGAAAGCTAAAAACTTTAGCGTAAATACTAGTTATTTATTAGTACGTTTTCTAACAATTCTATGGTTTCCCACTTGTTTGCCACTGTTCGAAAGTTAAAAGCTTCAGCAAAAACAGAGCTATTAGTACGTTTTCTAACAATTCTATGGCTTCCCACTCGTTTGCTACCCTTTGAAAGCTAAAAACTTTAGCATAAACAGAGCTATTAGTACGTTTCTAACAATTCTATGGCTTCCCACTCGTTTGCTACCCTTTGAAAGCTAAAAGCTTTAGCATAAACAGAGCAATTAGTACGTTTCTAACAATTCTGTGGCTTCCCACTCATTTGCTACCCTTTGAAAACTAAAAGCTTTAGCATGAACAGAGCTATTAGTATGTTTGCTAACAATTCTATGGCTTCTCACTCGTTTGGTATCCTTCGATAGCTAAGACTTTTAGCATAAACCGAGCTAATTGTTTTCTTAAAATTCTATGGCTTCCCATTTGTTTGCTAACCTTTGAAAGCTAAAAGCTTTAGCATAAACAGAGCTATTAGTACCCTTTTCTAACAATTCTATGGTTTCCCAACTCGTTTGTATCCTTCGAATGCTAAAAACTTTTGCGTGAATACTAGCTATTAGTACGTTTTCTAACAATTCTATGGCTTCCCACTCGTTTGCCACTGTTTGAAAGTTAAAAGCTTTAGCATAAACAGAGCTACTAGTAAGTTTTCTAACAATTCTATAGTTTTCCAACTCGTTTGGTATCCTTCAAAAGCTAAAAGCTTTAGCGTAAATACTAGCAATTAGTACTTTTTCTAACAATTCTATGGTTTCCCACTCGTTTGGTATACTTCCAAAGCTAAAAGCTTTAGCGTAAATACCAGCTATTAGTACGTTTCCTCATCCGTAATTTACATAGATTTAAACTAAAAATAAGCTAGTACTACGTATTATTGAACGAGCATGTACATGTTGATATGGGTGAGCCTGAAATCAATTAAACTTGAATTGAATTGAGTACGTTTCCTAACAATTCTATGGCTTCCCACTCGTTCGCTACCCTTTGATAGCTAATAGCTTCAGCATAAATAGAGCTATTAGTACGTTTTCTAACAATTCTAGGGATCTCCCACCCACCCCACTCCTAAAACTTGAGCTAGATTGAGTTTGGTGCAAATTTGCAGGCTGAAGGCGGAGCAGTAACATGATCTCAATTAGTTTGGGTATTACTGTGCAAACCTCTCATATCCCTTACAAAAACCAACCAAATCAAGGTAAAGTGTTGAACAAAATTTTAAATATACTACTCTGATTTATTAATTCTACCGAATTCAATCCTTCAACCTAACTCATAAATTGAATCTATTCAGCTAACCTAATTGAATAATTTGTGAGTAACATAACCTATAAGAACCTACTTTAGTGCATTCCTGACTAACGGACTGTCTGGTTCGAAATCGAGCTTCGAGACGTTGAAGATCCGCTTGTGGTAGTCAATAAATCCGCCGGGATAACGCCCGTCGAAGATTTTACCCACGTTTCTGTAGCAGGCAAGGAGGCACTCCGATGCCGTCTCGTCCTTGAAGGTGGGAAGGAGCTGGATGGTTCCGACATCTAAGAACCGTGCCAGTGCCAGCACCTGGGGGAGAACCCGCGCTTCCTTCACCCTTTGAGGGTCCACCTGGCACAGATCCAGCTTTCCCTTCTTCCCCACCGTTACCACGGCGACCACGGCGTGGCCTTTGAGGTCTTCGTCCAACTGCTTCGACCCAGCGCTCCTGGCAGGCCCACCTACGACGAGGCACAGGGGCTTCTTGAGGTGGTATTGGCCCTCCGCCGTTGCGCCGTTCTTAAGCAGCGTCCGGATTTCTTGGCCTGCTACCCCCACGGTGGTGGCGCTGGACTCGCCCCAGACATTGACCCCGTCGTCCTCCACGATGATGTTCTTGGTGAACCTGCAAAATTGAAAAAGGTGGTATAGTTGGGTTATAGAATAAGTTTAAGCTATGTATGTTAATGGAAGGGGTATTTCTACCCACTCCGCTCAGGCCTCAAACGGGCCCATTGCAGTAACTCCATGAAATAAGTTTAACCTAAACCTAACCTCAAACGCAAAAACTTACCAGAGAGCATTGACGTTCTCCAATGAGTCGTGCGGTGCACGGTCGGCGTTGGCTGCACAGTATGACACGTACTGCTTGTGCACCGCCAGCTGGTCCTTGAGCTCTGGATTCTCGGGCATGCGCAGGGCGTAGGCTTTCTTGTAGAATGGATCCCTGATCGAGCGTTCTGGGCGAGGCGCAACAATGGCACGGCTTGAGGGGCCTTGATAGTCAGGGTCGCCCTTGACGTCATCGGCCTCCTCCACGGTTGGCATGTCGCGGAGGGCTAGGGCGCCAGGTTTGCGCCGCGGCGGAGGATTTGCTGCCGGAGGATTCGCTGCCGGAGGATTTGCTGCCGGAGGATTTGCTGCCGGAGGATTTGCCGGCGGAGCTGGTTTCTGGGGAAAAGGATTAAAGAAATTGCTGATTACTAAACTACGATGCATTGTTTGATACAAAATGAAATTAAAGAAGTTGTTTCCTTACGTTGATTCCTCCTTGTTGATTGGTTCCGGCGGGGACGGCGGGCGGCGTGGCAGCGGCGCTCAAATTTAGGCCAGTCAGGTTCAGGGCAACACCGGCGGGGAGGCGGGGCCGAGCGGTGGCTCGCGGACGAAGTGGACACCCGGGCATGTGCGGGCAGGTGCAGGACCTTGGCGGTGGGGAAGGCGAAGGCGAAGGCGAATCGCTCGAAGTACTCGAATCAAATCCCCACACGGGACTTCCCGCCTCGCTCTCGGAGGTCCACGCACGGAGGGATTCAGGCGAACAGGTACAATTCATCGAAGCCTGGAAAAAGAAGGAAAGAAATTTCTTGAAATTTTATGAAATTTCAAAATTTCACCTATCAGCAAACATAAAAAAAAAGTAAACAAATAGAATACCAGTTTCATTTTCTCATACCGTTCCCTTTTTTAATCTAAAGATTAAAGTCTAAATCGAAAGTGGAAAGTGAAAGTGCGTGATTTCATATCAAGGGCAGTGCGTAAGCACTTTTCAAAAAAAAACTTGTTTTGGTATAATTTTTTTTAGGTTACGTGACCTCAAAAGTAGACTCAAATTTTTTAAAATGTCATTTTTTAAGTTAATTTTATATATATAAAAGAGAGGCCGTGTGTGTGTGCATGAAATCATATCGTTTCAGCCTCAAAACTAGACTTTAAAACAGAATTGCACAATTGCACATCACGTATTGGGATTGCACTTGAAAACTAAATCGCACTTCAGCCCCGTGCGCCCCAAATTTTAAGCTTCGATAAGCTAAATCCTTAAAAAAGTGTTGAAAATTGTCATAAAATGAAAAAAAAAAAGGTGGAGAAGCTAGCCAAACATGCCTTTCATTGGACGGAAGATATTAAAATTAAAATTTTGATTTCCTTGATAGTCAATTAAAAGTGAATTTTGATAGTTTAGAAATTGTTTCTGAGTTAAGGACGGGCTTGTTTGGCTTGTTATAAAAAAAAACGAGGTGTGCGTGCATAATGAGTAAAAGTTCTTACGAGGCCTGCTGCGGCAAAGTCAATCTCCGGAAGAGTATCATCCAAACTCCAAGTGCTCATATTCCCTGATAATCAGAATTCAAATTTAGATTTTAGAAATTTTAGAAATTTTTAGAAATTTTAGAAACTTTTTAATTTAAAAAAAGGCCAAAAGCGTCTTTAAGAGAGGAGGTGGGGAAACAACTTTCACTTTCGAATGTGTTTTTGTGAGAAAAAAAAACTTTCACTTTCTGTGAAACTGTTTCACATTCTGGAAAGAATCGAACCCGGAACTTTTTCTCAACACGCAGTCCCTCCAGGAACTTGACCTGAGGTCAACGTAGGCTCCGGGGGTGGGAGAGGGGCGTGGTCTTGAGTCGTGCGCCTCCTCCGATTGGAGAAAAAAACGCTTCGCCTAATTAACTACAATTAACTAACTAAAAATAGTTAGTTAATTAATTATATTAGGTTAGGCAATTAGGGTCTGGAGGCTCACTCACCCTGTGACAGGGTTTCGACGTCACTCGTTTCAACGGGGTCCTGATCCGATTCTGCTTGTGGAGCCACCGTAGGTGGAACCACCATAGGTGGAGCCGATGGCGCCGAACGACCGAGCGCTGCATTTCGACCCACCTACAAATACATTGAATTTGAATTTTATATATTCATATTTACATAGGGAAGTACAGCCATAAAAAAATACCGTTTTTATTATATGAAATTAAGCGTTTGCAAATTTTGAAAGTGTTTTTCGTGCAGTTCCTAGCGCACGCACGCACGCATACGACGTGCGTTTAGAAAAAAAGGGCAACAAACCTGCGTAGGACTGCGCAAGCCTGCATTTAAACTGGCCGTGTTCACCAAATATTCACGATTCGGAAGAGTTCGTCGCAGGGGAAGTCGGGAATCCATTGTGCTGAAAGTGACGTTAAAATGTTGTTAATTAATTACGTTGTTAATTAAGTCGGAGAATTTGAGAAAACGCTGAAAAGACGCTGGAAAATGAGAATTTTTTTAGAACAAAATCTTGTTTTGAAACAAGCACTCATCCCCTGAACAGAAGTCATGAAGTGAACCGAGTTTTTTAAGAACTTTTTTTAAAAAATCAAATATCACCAATTAAAATTAGTTGGAGCGGTGTTCTGCTTTCCGTGGAGCATGTTTTTAAAAAATTTAAAAAAAACAAAAAAAGTTAAAAAAAATTGTCACGAAATCTAACTTTGACTTGTTCTAAATTTTGTTCTAAAAAGTCACCGAAGGGCTCAAATCCAATTTTAAATCAAAATCGCTCGCAAACGCGTATTCAAGCAAGGCGGCACAGAATGACTCGAGGAATGGGCGATGTTGAGCTTTTTCATGTTTTGTTTTTTTCAATGAAAAACAACACCTTTTTCATGAAAAAATGTTGCAGCATTTCATACAGTGCGTTTCATAATTAATGATTCCTCAATTTTAAAACTGATTTATTTCTAATTCACTTTCTAAAAATTTATACTTAAAAAACGATTTTTTTTTCAATAGTAGCTAACACACTGAAAATGCACTAAAGAGATTTTCTAAAAAAAAAAAATTGGAAATGAAAATGGAATGAAATGGAAAATGATCTAGAAAAAGAAGCACCTCATCTTAGAAAGTGAATGTAAACAAACATTGTTGTTTATTGTTTAATTTGTTTATTCTAAGGAATTGCGGTAAAACACGTGATGTTAACTGCTGTGCTAGGGTGGAAGTGTGCGCCGTTCAACTGCCCTTAATTGAAAATCTCACTTTACCGCCAAATTTAAAAAAAAGAGGCGCATGCGCGGGCACCGGGAAAAGTGAACCTTCAAATATTTGAATGAAGCGCCGCTAATTGAACGAGGAGAGAGAGACTGTAAAGCGTTCCAGTGACGTTAAGCGCTGCGAATGACGCTGCCAGCGCCCGCCGCTTGTTTCCAAGCGAAAGGTAAAACTCTTCTCTTTCAAATCCTTTTCCAGCAAAGAAAGTGAAATCGCTGCTTTTGCAGCTCTTCTATGGCAGAGGAAATTTAGAACAAGCGAATTGTGTTTTTTTTAATCTTTTTAGAACAAGGAGAGTGGGCTTGTTTTTTTTTAGTTTTTAGAACATGGTGGATGGTTGAATTGCTAGGTCGCTAGAGAAATCGCTGAAAATCCTGGAACATTCCCTAGTGTCAACGAATCACAATTCAGTGCAGGAAATCCCCTTGGATCATATTATCTAAAATCCAAAATCGTTTCGAAACACACGTTTTCAAAAGATTTAGAAAAACACAATTCCAAAAATCAAACAAGATTTTTCAAAATTTCAAATTGAATCATTTGCATAAGAGTCCGCCCTTATTTGAAAATGTCACTCTACCGCCAAATTTCAAAACACCAGAGAGGTGCATGCGCGGCTACCGGTAAATGTGAACCTTAAATTATTTGAATGAAGCGCCGCTAATTGAAAATTAAAATTAATTTAAAAAAAAATCAAATAATCACCAATTAAAAATTAGTTGGAGCGGTATGCTTTCCCTGTTTTTCCCGGTTTTAAAAAAAAAACAAAAAATCGCCGCTTCAAAATCTAACTTTGACTTTTTCTAAATTTTGTTCTAAAATTTAGGCAGCGTGAGAATTCAAACTTTTCTCATTATGACGGCACGCGAAGGGCTCTAAATTCAAATTTTAAATAAAGCCGCTCGCAAACGCGGATATTCAAGGAAGGCGGCGCAGGATGACTCGAGGAATTAGCAATGTTGTGGTTTTTCATGCTTTTTTTCAATGAAAATCAACACCTTTTTCATGAAAAATTGTTGCAGCATTTCATACAGTGCGTTTCATAAGTGAGTGGATGATTCTTCCATTTTAAAACTCAATTATTTCCCATCCATTTTTTTTAGAATTTCTATTTAAAACAAGATTTTTTTCAGTAGTAGCTAACATACCTAAAATGCACGGAAGAGGCTTTTCTAAACGAAAAATTTCAAAATCCAAAAAAAAAATGTTTTAGAAAATAAAACACCTTCATGAAAGTGAAAGGAAACCAACATTATTGTTTATTGTTTAATTTGTTTAGGGCAAAGCACCTGATATGTTAATTTAATTAGGAAAGTTAATTAATTTAATTAGAGTAAACAATTAGGTAAACAGTTAAATTTAACTGGTTTTGAAACAAAGGGTGAAAGTGAGTGTTGCTGTGCTGGAGGTGGAGTTGTGCGCCGTTAAACTGCCCTTATTTGAAAATCTCACTGTACCGCCAAATTGCAAAACACAAGAGGGCGCATGCGCGTCCGCCGAGAAAAGTTAACCTTCCAATATTTGAATTAAGCGCCGCTAATGAAAATTACTCTTCCAGCAAAACAGGTGAAATCGCTGTTTTCCCAACGCTTTTTTTTGCGGAGGGAGGTTTAGAACAAGCGATTTGTCTTTTGTAACTTTTTAGAACAAGAATAGTGGACTTGCGTTTTAACTTTTAGAACACGGTGAATGGTTAGATTGGTAGGAAATTCCGCTGGAGAAATCGCTGGAAATCCTGGAACATTCCCTAATCTCAACGAGCGATAAACAATCCAAGCCTGGAAATCCCTTTTCGCATTTTCACAAAATCCAAAATCAGTACAAAAAAAAACACATTTTCAAAAGATTTAGAAACAAAATTCCAAAAACTAACCAAGATTTTCAAAAATGAGAATCCAAAAAATCTTTCGAAAACCTCGGACTTAGAAAAAGGTAACTCCAAAAATATAAAAGTGAACAGTGAAGTTGCATGGATTGAGGTGTTTTCCCGTGTTTTAAAAAATAATAAAAAAGTTAAAACAAAATTGCCACTTCAAAATCTAACTTTGACTTGTTCTAAATTTTCTAAAATTTAGGCACCGAAGGGCTCAAATCCTATTTGAAATAAAACCGCTCGGAAACGCTCATTTTCAAGCAAGGCGGCGCAGGATGACTCGAGGAATTAGCGATATTGTGTTTTTTCATGTTTTTTTTTTCAATGAAAAACAACACCTTTTTCATGAAAAATTGTTGCAGCATTTCATAATTGAGTGGATGATTCCTCAATTTTGAAACTCAATTATTTCCAATTCAGTTTTTAAGAATGTCTGTTTCTAAATCGATTTTTTTTAATAATAGCTAACAAAATGCACTGAAGAGATTTTAAAAAAAAAATCGAAATCCGTAACTTTACAAAACAAGGATTTAGAAAATGAGGCACCTTACTTTTGAAAGCGAAAGATAACAAGCATTGTTGTTTATTGTTTAATTTGTTTATTTTACGGAATTGCGGTAAAACACGTGATGTTGTGATAGAAGTGGAGTTGTGCGCCGTTCAACCGTCATTATTTAAAAATGTCACTCTACCGCCAAATTTAAAAACACCAGAGAGGTGCATGCGCAGCCACCGGGAGATGTGCGCATTCAAATATTTGAATTAAGCGCCGCTAATGAAAAGAGGACTGTAATCGCTCCAGTGACGTGAAGCGCTGCCCATGACGCAGCCAGCGTCCGCCGCGTGTTTTCTAGCGAAATCTAAAGCTGTTCCATTTCAATTACTTTTCCAGCAAAGCAGGTGAAATCGCTGTTTTTCCAGCGCTTTTCCTTGCTGATGGAGGTTTAGAACGAGCGATTTGTCTTTTTTAACTTTTTAGAACAAGAATAGTGGACTTGTTTTTTAACTTTTAGAACACGGTGGATGGTTGGATTTGTAGGAAATTCCGCTGGAGAAATTGCTGAAAATCCTGGAACATTCCCTAATATCAACGAACGACAATCCAGCGCTGGAAATCCCTTTTCGTATTTTCACAAAATCCTAAATCGGTACAAAAAACACATTTTCAAAATATTTAGAAAAAAAATTCCAAAAACTAACCAAGATTTTCAAAAATCCCAATTCAAAATGCTTTCGAAAACAGCGGAGTTGGAAAAGGTGAACAGTGAAGTTGCATGAATTGAGGGAGGTGTTTTCCCTGGACCGTGTTTTTTAAAAAATAACAAAAAAGTTAAAACAAAATTGCCACTTCAAAATGTAACTTTGACTTGTTCTAAGTCTTGTTCTAAAATTTAGGCACCGAAGGGGTCAAGTCCAAGTTTAAATAAAACCGCTCGCAAACGCTCATTTTCAAACAAGGCGGCGCAGGATGACTCGAGGAATTAGCGATATTGTGCTTTTTCATTTTTTTTTTCAATGAAAAACAACACCTTTTTCATGAAAAATTGTTGCAGCATTTCATACCGTGCGCTTCATAATTGAGTGGATGATTTCTCAATTTTAAAACTCAATTATTTCCAATACTTTTTTTAAGAATGTCTATTTCTAAATCGATTTTTTTTTTCAATAATAGCTAATATACCTAAAATGCACTGAAGAGATTTTCAAAAAAAAAAATCGAAATCCGTAACTTTAAAAAACAAGGATTTAGAAAATGAGCTTTTGAAAGCCTTTATGAAACAAATTTGAAAGTGAGTTATGCGCCGTTCAACTAACCCCTATTTGAAAATGTCACTCTACCGCCAAATTTCAAAACACCAGAGGCGCACGCGCGTCCACCGGGAAATGTGAACCTTCAAATATTTGGATTAAGCGGCGCTAATTGAAAGAAGACTGCTAGCGCTCCAGTGACGTGAAGCGCTGCCTATGACGCTGCCAGCGTTTGCCGCGTGTTCTCAAGCGAAACCTAAAGCTCTTCCCTTTCAATTACTTTTCCAGCAAAGGACGTGAAATCGCTGTTTTTGCATCGCCTTTCTTTGGAACAGGGAAGTTTAGAACAAGCCAATTGCGTTTTTCTAATTTCTTAGAACAATGAGAGTGGACTTGCGCTGGAGAAATCGCTGGAAAACCTGAAACATTCCCTAATCTCAACGAACCACTCACCAGGGCTGGAAATTCCTTTTGATTAAATTTTCTAAAATCCAAAATCGTTACAAAAATCACATTTTCAAAAGATTTAGAAAAAGAAATTCCAAAACCTAAACAAGATTTTCAAAAATCCCAATCCAACCTGCTTTCGAAAACCTCGGAGTTCGAGCTATTTGAAAAAGAAAAGTAGCTCTTAGAATATGAATGTGAACAGTGAAGTTGCATGAATTGAATAAAATATGGGAATAGGAACATTTTCAAAACGTGTTTGAACGGATTTTTTAGAAGAGTTGTGCGCGTTTTTTGTTTTTTTTTAGAAAAAAGACCCTTGAAGGCCAAGGGATTTCTCAGATTAACTCTAAGCATACTCTCGTCCTATTTGTCCATTTTCACTAATTTACGCTATTTCGCTAATGCATTACGATTGTCAAATCGCTGAATCGCTGAAAAAAAAATTGCAAAAAAAAAACAACGGTTTATGCTGGCATAACACTGCTCTGGCCTCTCACCGCTATGAAAAATTGCAGCCAAAAGCTAGGCCAAAGGTCAAAGGTCAGGTCAAGGGCTCCTGGAGCCCTTGACATGAAATGACGAAACTGAACAGGATTTAGCTACGTTTATAATTACCCAAGTCCTTGAAGCGCTGAGTCCTTCGAAAATGTGGGTGCTTAAACGCTGCGACAATCTCTTCAAGCGCTTTCAATTTGGCGATTCTTGTGGGCTGGACGCTGATCGCTGAAACTACACAAAAATAAACTCAATAAACGCCCCTTACGGGAGCCCTTAAAGGTCAAAAGGTCAAAGGTCATTAAAGGTTCTCAAGGTAAAAGAAAATGCGCTGACTTGGCCGTGACCGCTTCCAAAGGTCAGGTCAAGGGCTCTAGCAGCCCTTGAAATTTGAAATGACGAAACTGAACATGATTTAGCAACTTTTACAATTACCCGATTCCGATTCGAAGCGCTGAAGTTGGTCCCTTAAAATCGCTGCGAAACTGCGGATCCTCAAACGCTTCCACGAAGTGGATGCTGACGCTGAAGCGCTTTTCAAAATTGCCTCGACCCTCAACGGTTCCAAAAACTAGGTGATTAACCTGCTTCGCTGATCGCTGAACTCAAATCGCTGGCAATGGCAATATACAAAAAATAAACGTAAAGAACCGCCCTACACTAACCACTCATTAAGTCTGAAGATGAGTGACTGTCCTTCCTTATCGTGATAAGGTCACAAAGGACGCGATACCTTGCGTGAGAGCCAATCAGAAATCGAGAAAAGGGATAAGCCCCGCCCCCTTTCACTCTGCCGCAGGCTCGACGCTTGACGACTTTCACCGCCCTCCAGGCAAATCCACGTTCAAATTAATGTAGTAATTAGTTTTATTTCAATTTTTACAATTACATTAATTACAACTACATTAATCACAATTACATTAATTACAATTGCCTTATAATTAAGTAATCTAATTACTATTTACTACGTCATTAGAATTGGAATTGAATTATTGCAGTTTTTTTAATTTGTTTAGAACTTTTTGAAAATGTGTTTTCCCCTGTTCCAGCCCACGTGAGCGCTGCGTCGAGCTCCGCTTTGTCAAACTTCACCTCTCCAGCGTCGTACTTGAGTTCCAGCGATTGCGCTGATTCTTCGTCGAACTCAAACTCCGTCTTCGGCTTCAGGAACGATTTCCGGTCAAACGCTTTCCCGCAGCCGAAGGGACATGCGTGGGAATCGCTGATTGATTTGCGCCTGCGCAGAAGGACTTTATTTGCGACACTGGGGCGCATGCGGCTTTTGAGGAGGTAGTGGAAATGATACGCACGGTCACAGAAACTACACTTGAAAGACTTATCTCTAAAAGATTTTCAAAAAAGTGACAATTTAAAAAAAAAAGACATTTTTTTTAAATATTGACATTTTTTTTTGAAATATTTGAACAGTTAAAAAACATGGTTCGACGAAAAAAAAATGCTCCAGAAAACTTATCGCCCTTCGCTGGTTTCATGTGTGACGAGCAAATGCCTATTGAATCTCGACAATTATTTTTGAAAAACTAAAACAAAAATTGTTAAAAAAAAGCAACACGTTTTTGAAAAAATTCTTTTACAAAAATGTTTTCAAAAAATTTCTTTGAAAAAAACTTCAAAACAACTGGTTTGAAAACTAATTGTAAAAAAATAATGATCAAATTTTTTGTTACTTTTCTTGAATGATGCGCCGCAACTGAAGGTCACGTTGCCTTTCACTTTCTTTTTATGAAGCCTCGAATGAATCTTTCCAAGATTTGTCAGGGTCAGATTCGTCTGAAAATAGAGCGATTATTGCTAAATCGCTGATTTCAATTAATAGCAAATGAAGCGATGTGCCAAATCGCTGATTTTAATTAACAGCGCTCAAGTTACCTAGGTCATCGGGAAACTCCAGCCGAACTCAATTTCTTGTAGGGTACAAACTTTGGACCCTGTTTTGGTGGCCTCTTGTCTCTGAAAGTTTTTGGCGGGTCGATGCTTGCGGCGGGGCAAGTGACGGTGGGGCCATTGGCGGGGCAAGTGACGGTGGGGCCATTGGCGGAGCAGCTTTCTTGACACTGACCGTCGCTGGCTCCACTATGGTGTCCAGGAGGGTCGTCGACAGTTTGTTGACCCTTGACTCCAGCACGGTCAACGCTTCGAAGGCCTTCACAGCGGTGTACAGTGGGCACGTGAGCCAGCGCGGTTTTTGCAGAGGGCCGTTTCTCCAGCGTCAAACTGACGCTGAAATGCGCTTGCAGGCTTGAAACGGAGAAATCGAACGCTGATTCGTTTCCAGCGTTTTCCTCATAATTCAGCGTGTCCAGGCGAGAGAGGCTAATGGTGACAAGCGTCGAGGCGCTGGCTGAGATCAGGAAAGCGTTGACTGACCATTGGACAGTGCCGAGGTCAACTTCCAGGAAGTTGAGGGTCAATGACCCCGAGGAGGGAAAGGGCTGGAACTTCGTGGGTCCAATGAGTTTCCGAAGTGACAGAAAGGGTCAAATGGGTCAACTTGACACAATTCTCAAAATGGACCAGTCAAGGCTTTTGACATTGTCAGCAAGAACGCTATCCGAAGTCCACGTGACATTGACAAGGGTCACTTGCTCCAGGGTCTGGCAATTGAGGTCAATGACCTTGACACAGGTGTTCCAGGTCACCTTTAAGTCGATTTAAAAAAGACTCTGTATGTTTTGAGGCAAACTTTAAAATTTAAAATTACGATAATTGAAATTAACTAATTACAATTAATAATTCATTATTATTAGAGTTTGGAAAACGTAAAAGTATTTCAGCCCCATATGCTCCAGTCCACGGAAGCGATGCGTCCAGCTCCGCTATGTCAAACTTCACCTCTCCAGCGTCGTACTCGAGTTCCAGCGATTGCGCTGATTCTTCGTCAAGCTCAAAGTCCTCTTGTGGCATCAAGGGACAGAGGTGAACGACATGTGACTTCATGGACGATTTTCGGGGCCCGCGAGAACGCTTCCGCGCAGCCGAAGGGACGTGCGTAAGAATCGCTGCACATTTCGCGCCTGCGCAGAAGCACTTTCTTCGGCACGATCGCTTCTGCGTCTTTTTTCTGCTTCGGAGTGAATGCGCATGGGGCTTTTGAGGAGGTAGTGGAAATGTTACGCACGGTCGCAAAAAACACACTTTGAAAGATTTTTTAAAAAGTTACAATTTTCAAAAAATGAGAAATTTTAAAAATATTTGAAAAACATGGTTAGAAAAAGTGCTCCAGAAAACTTACCGCCCTTCGCCGATTTCATCCCTGAGGAGTAAATGCCTATTGTGGTTGTTCTGCAAATTTAAAAAAAAGTCTTAAAACAATGTTTTTAAAAAATACTTGCAATTGTGATCAATTTTGAAAATAGAACAAGATTAGACAAAATTTTTTTTAAAAAATTGAGATTAGAATTTAGAATTTTAGAAATTATGGAAATTATTGAAATTATGCAAATCTTGGGCAATTAGCACGAGATGCGACATAGTGAAGGAAAACCACTTCAAGTCGAAATTTAAAATGGAGCGCGGACGCGCTTCCAGCGTCACGTGACTCAAACAGGAAAACTCTCGGCCAGCCAATGAGAGGCTCCGAATGCGCTTGCAGGCATGGAACATTGGGAAGTCGAACGCTGATTCGCTTCCAGCGTTCTCCTCCTAATTCAGCGTGTCCAGGGGAGAGAGGCTAATGGTGACAAGCGTTGAGGCGCTGGCAGCGACACGGGAGGCGTAGACGGACTAGTGGACAGCCGAGGTCAACTTCCAGGAATTTGAGGGTCAATGACCCCGAGGAGGGAAATGGCTGGAACTTCGTGGGTCCAAGTACAGTTTCCGAAGTGGCAAAGAGGGTCAAATATGTCAACTTGACACAATTCTCAAAATGGACCAGTCAAGGCTTTTGACATTGTCAGCAAGAACGCTGTCCGAAGTCCACGTGACATTGACAAGGGTCACTTGCTCCAGGGTCTGGCAATTGAGGTCAATGACCTTGACACAGGTGTTCCAGGTCAGTGGACTGCAATCTATGACCAGATTCTGCAAACGGTTTTGCGCTGTCAGCAATTTTATCCTCGGAGAATAGATCCGTTTCCGAGAATCGCTGATTCGGAGGTTCAGAGTTCTCGGTCTCGGAAGTTCGGCATGGTACGTCTTCGGTCGGAAAATCGCTTCGAATTTCGACCTCTTTGAACGCTGTTTCGATTCTCGGTAAAACAAGATGAGCCACCGGTAATCGCTAGAAACCGTGCTTTGTTCGACGTCAAGTACGCTGGCGCGGCGCAAGCGTCCAAGCGATTCTAGGAGTCGCAATTCGTCGGAGCGCTTTCCCGAGGCGCTGAAGTGGAGCACGAGTTTCCGAAGATTGTCGAACAGCTTCTGAAGCTCTTCCAAGGTCACCGTGGAAATGGAGACGCTGGAGCGATCCACTTCCAGCGATTGACCCAGAATTCTCTTCTTTTCTAAAATAAATAGACGTTTTACATCATCGATTTTTTTAAAAGATATTTTTCAAAAAAAAAAATTCAAAAAAGATTTTTCAAAAAGGTTTTTAGAACAGAAAACGTACCATGGGTTCCATTTCAATGATGCCGACAGGAAGTGCCTCGTTATTGACAACGGGGTGGACATCAAGTGTCCCCATTGACCATCGGGTCTATGTCACGTGGTTCAGCCTTGGTCCACTCCACCTCCCGAGAGTTAAAAAACGCACGGAAGGCGTAAATGCCAAAGGGTTCCCCGAATCCAAACTTTTGATGCGCTCGGTATATTTTCGGGGGAACTGTCACCATTCTCAGGCCTCGACATCAGAGTTACTCGAAATAAGGGGTACTTGAAAACTTGGGTACTTAAGGGACACTTAAGTGACTCATTCATAAAAAAAAAGCACTTAAATGTCAAAATGTCAAGTATTCCTTCTAAAAGCAATATTATAATGTAGTGTTTTGAATGCACTTGTACAAATTGGTACGTGAATGGTTGAAGGCTCTGTACTTTATTTGAAACTAACTTCAAACTGTAACAACTGGATTGTAACATTTCAAATTATGTTAATCGCAATTAACTAAATACAATTAGTAATTACGTAATTAGTATTGGAATTCAATTTGGAGTTTTGAAATCTTTTACTTTGATTCCTTTTTCACCAGATGGAGGAGCCATTGCTGAACGTCAGGGGATACTAGAACCTAATGTTACCAAGCCAAAGTCCCTGTTACACA
>JAQFYP010001475.1:0-15446 GCA_034694865.1 Bilobella braunerae
TTTCCATTTTTGTAACAGTTACCGAATTACTATTTTTCAGTGGAATAACATCTTTGGCACATTGCTGAGCTTCATGACTGAACTGTTTGTTAATAACTTTGTCTATCAAACTTCGTAGCGATAATATTTTAATTTTAGTGTCCTTATTAAAAACATCGCTGTGATTTAAGCACGATTCAAAAATTTTCACTGAGCACTCAATAACAGAGTCAAAAACGACGTTCTGTGAAATTGACATTTTGATTTGTGTTAAAAAATAAAATAAATTTGGTGCAAAGTAAAATGCAATAGCTATGAAATAAACGGAAACAAGATAATTGCGTCTAATCAGCTTCACTTCTCAAACCAGACTCCTATTTATTATTTTTGCTTTGCTTTGTTTATTATTGCTTAACGAGAAGGGATGTGGAGGGGCGGGTTTTTGCGAGAGTGTAATGCTTGAAAGTGTAAACGTGTTGATATGCTAATTATTTATGTTATGCAAATCTAGGAAGAATATTAATGTGTTTTAAGGTGCCTGCAAAAAAAGCATACAGATAGAATTTCGTTAGAATTATAAAAGATGTTTTGAATACATGCTATAATTTCTTACTGTACGCCTTCATACTTTTCAAGTGATAAATAATTGGAAAGAAGTCTGTAGGTATCGCTTAGGATAACCGTGGCTGATCTTTTTTATGAATAAGATTCGGGAAATGTTTTGGGGAAAAACAAATTTGTGTCCGCTATTTTGCAAAAGTATCAATTTTTAATTGTGTTTTGCTACTGCTCTTCAAGTCCTAGATTTGATATTTTGAAATATTTTCCAAAACTCGATTCAACCATAAGATGTAAATGAATTCATTGAAATTGCACCATATTCCATTGGGCTCTTGAGCGGTGAATATATGCCTATCTTGCCCGTACACTATTCATCAAGTTAAGTGTAATAAAACTTCAGATATCTAATTGCAGAATGCTCGTGACAAATTCTGTGCTTTCGGCGTATATTGGTACTCTCAGAATTGGATGCTACTTCAAATTCTTCCCCTATGATTTTGACACTAAAACAAAACGGCTTATACCTGGTTCAAAGGTTACCACATGGCTTTGCAGCGTTCACCACTTGGTCATGTACCTGACAACGATAGCTGCATGGGCGAGGTTGATAATTTCCATTAGACTAACACAACCGCCAATGGCATTGACAATCCTCAGCACGACTTATGCAATTTCCTATTTTCGGAGTACAATGGAATGCATTCAGGCAAGGGTGAATCGGACAGAAATCATGGTATTTGCGAACCTTCTACTTGAACGCCTCCAATCAAAGGCTATGGACAAACCCGCAGAATGTAACAATAATATATATTGTAGATTATGTTATAATTAGCATTTTTTTTTATAAAACTATATTATTCAATTCCATGTCTAAGATGCGATGATGAAGTCTCTGTCTTCTAAGCTATGGGTTGCAATTGCAATGTTTGGGATTGGTCCAGCATTTCATGCCAAGCTTGTCAATGAGGCGCCATGTGCTGTCCACTACTTGTCGTCTTACTTTCTTCAATGTGAAGGCTACGGAGTCTGGAATGTAAAGATCCTTTCTGTACTACCTTACGTTGCCTTTGAATTTTATACAATGACTATAACCTTTTCGGTATCTTGGCTCAACTACTCATGCATTATGCTAGGTTCAGCTTGGCTTACAAGAGACCTACGCTTCACAATGTAAGTGTAAATTAGAATAAACCTAAATCTAATTTCAATTATTTTATAAAGCAAAAATAACCATAACTGTATATCAACAGGACCGATAATATTGGGTGTACAAGTGCCGTCGAGGAGCGAAAATATAAAACATTGCAATCTACAAACGAACTCCTAAATAAGGCGTTTCGCATGTATCTTGCAACTTTTGCAAATATAAACCTATTTCTCACGGCGTTTCTCGCCTTTGGCTTAATCAGAATTTGGTGGCAGTTTGATCCAGGTTCAAACTTAATGTTCCCGCTTTGTACGATAAGGTGTTCTCATGAAGTTTTTGTCTTACTTTCGGCAATGGGAACTCTTAATGAGGCATCAATCAACTACAAAACACTTTTGGAACAAAATATGGCACAAGGAAAGGACACTGATAGTATGGAGGTGGCTGCTAGAAGGGTTGCTTTGCAACGGGCACACTTGAAATGCCGTGCGGGCTCTTGGTACAGTTTTGAAAATTGTATCGTTGTTACTTCGTTGGATAAGACGCTACAAACTGTATTTGATTTGCTGTGCACATTTGCTTGAGCTAGTTCAGCAGTTCTTATAATTTCCAATATAATATTTTTAAATCAAAATATATTTTCAATTTTAGAATTGTAAATGTTATAATGTATTAGTAGCGCGCAAAATCACAAACCAATTAAAATGTGATCACTAGCAAATTTGAACTAATATGGAATATTTGTTCTAGATTGTAAACATTTTAAATAGGGTTTAGTTAAACCATGTTATGTAATCCGCAAAAACTTTTTTAGGTAAAATTTTACTACTAATATGCACCAATTCACAAAATAATTCAAAGTATTTTCTTAAATTAATAGAAAATGGGAACCGAAATTGGAGTACATAGGATTTGCATATAGAATTTCATACTCGTTACTTGTAATAACACTTTGGAAAAGACACAAATTTTAAAAACATTTGGAGAAGTCGTAATAATCAAAATTACTTTCTCAACTTTTGTTCTAAGTAATAGCGAGTATGTTTTAAGTGTGACAAATGTGACTACAAACTTAACCTAAGCAATTCTTTCAAAAATTCCATTGATATATCAAGTATACTATGTTGCTCTTGGTATAAATGGTTAAGCAAAACTTATTGTAAACTTTGAAAACAGTTTCATTTACTCATCTTGAAGGCAGTTTTGTCTTTACTACAGCAAAACGCAAAGCGGAAATGCTTTTAATAATTTAAGTTTTTAATATTTCAGAAGACTTTATCAGGGGGTATACTTTGTGGTTTCTTGCAATTATTACACTATTCTATAACTTTTGTCGTGACGTTAGGTGTCACAGACAACTTTTCCAACACATTCCCACGGCGGAATCTTCCTCAATTTTTTTCTCTTCCATACCTCACCTGAGGATGCACAGCCCATTGCTGCGCAGCACAAATGGAGAGAAGAAGATTTTCGGCACTTGGCTTCTAGGATCCCTTCAAGCAACTTCTCCAAAAATTTGTCCAGTAATTTTCAGCCCAAGTCTCGTCTTCTAATTATCTTATTGTTAGGCTAAGATATTTTGTGCTATGATCAGAAAACTACTATATATCCTACACTTCTATTAAATCTGCTATTTACAAATCGGTTTTGTTTAATAATTATAATCCTAAATACGATATATGCTTTAAGATAATGTTACAAAATTAATCCTGTCCATATTAATATTGCATTTCCGAATTGTTGTTGCACGTTTCGTCACTTCTTTTTTATTATACGTATATATTTAAAATGATCACTCACCTATTGGGTGTTTAACAACCCGTGCTTAACGTATTAGGAAAGAGTGGCGTTTAAATTACGCCAAAATATTGTAAAAATTTGTAAGTGCTAATACTTTTGTTTGAGAAAGCACAGGTCAAGACTGAACTACTGACCTTTTCTATTTAAACAGATGGTTGGTCCTGCCGCTCCTCCTCTCGTGCACGGTTTATTTGTATCTCACTTATTCCTAAAAATTGTACACTCTTTTGCTTATTTTTCTACTAATACTGACCACCAAGTAACAATGAACTGCAATTCCAATCAACTATGTAGTTCGCAACACTGTCGGTTAACCCGACTAATGCTACCCTTGTTTTACATTGCAAAAATTACTTTACTCGTGTAGCGCTGAAAACTAAGTTTCTATCTAACGAATAATATGTTCAGCATTTAACTAATTTTTAAAGTTTAGGAGTCTGTTTAGGAGTGTCTAATAAAGTTTACCAATAAACGTGAAACTAATCATTACTTTAACAAATATTTTTTGTAAGCTGAGATTTTATATTGACGAGTGCTAAAGCTAAGACTGGAGTTAGTCGACTTTGAACATAACAAGAAGGTTAATAACAGAATTAAGAATATTCTGGTCCAGAATATTGAGACAGGTTTCTTTGCCAATGACAATTGAGTTTCCGAGTGTTGCCTTGAGGAGTGACCCTGACGGAAACACAGGCCTATTTTTGGTAGAACTAATCAAAGGAGGGCACATTGCCTTAGCCATTTCCAATGCGCCTTCGCCCAGTAGGGCTCCAAGTTGCACCAGTTCAATTTCTGCCATTCCAGTGAAAACCAATACACAAAAGTAGGTAATTAAAAGAACCGGGTTCAAATCTCTGTGGAAACGGATGCAAGCATATGTGGTTACTACAATAATGGTTTGGGCGAGGACAACCATGATGATATAAATACCGCTATGGGCATCAGTCATCAGTATATGATTAAGTCTAACCGCCAATTTCAGATTATTAATTCGCTGCGACCAAGTCCCGTCGACCCTGCAAAGTATTTAAAACAATAAAAGTAAATATATTGAGTTGAAAATATTTGATTTACATGTAATTTATATATAAATGAAACAAAAATTGCACAATTTTCTTGTTGTAACTAACCAAACTTGCTGTATACGGCGAATCCACAAGCGACTTGCATTAAAATGCAGTATAATTATAAGGATTTGGGGAGAAGCTACCATATAGTCACACATTTCCAGTATGGTTAATAGCAACCCGGCTAAAATCGAAACCAAAAGGCTTCCTTCGTAGTTGAACACGCGGTACAGTGGGAATTTGAGGTAGACGCCTATTATGACTCCAGGGAGGCAAAATATAGTGCTCATAATTGGCTGCATTATGAACTGTCCAGCGGCACTTTCAATTCCGTCTTTCTCATTAAAATCAGTTTCAAGTTCCTTACCTGGGTTGTACTGAATTATATTAAGTTCTAATACACAAATCATAGAAATTTTGTGTGTGCAAGTATCTTACGTAGTATACCGTTCTAATCACAGTAAAATTAACAACTTGTGTACTTTGGTGAACCATGTAGGGATTAAGGTCAACAGGAAATCAAGGGATGGCTATAAAATAGTAACCTGAAGCACTTGACTCAAAATTTGAAACAATGATTACATCATAATTTCTCACAAAACTGTCATAGGTGTTTACATGGAAATAAATACAAGTGTCTCGATTTTTGTTTTGTTAATTTTCATAAATTATATCTATACATAATCTATCGAACTTTAAACCATGTTTAGAAAATTTTACATCCATAAAGTTTCCAGAATAAAATCTAGGCTTTGTACTTTACGTGTTATATTCTTCTATGAAATTATTATGGGTATTTGAAGTGGAGTGTTGGATTTTGTTCAGGTTTACTTTTTTATTCAGTTTTGTTGTATGAAACGTACCTGCATGTGCATTAAGAAATAAAAGTGACTCCAAATGCCGTCTTTCCCCTTTGTAGCACGTAAGGTGAAATATTTGCATTGGGATGGTAATGAAATATATCAATGTCATAAATGATGCAACCATACCATCGGCAAAAATGGCTTTGTCTGTGTCCTTAGTATTTGTAAGGATACGGTACCACATAAAAAGCATAACTCCGATTCTAGAGGAAATGATCAAAACCCCATAGTATTGACAAAATTTTAAATTTGCGATGTCAACCTTGTAATTCCCATCTATTGGATTTTTATAGACACGAAACGGTAATACTCTAAATATAAAACTAAATTTGTAAGCCAATAGCAGCAAGCTAGCAGTTTTATTGGATAGCATATTCTGGAAAAATGATCAAGTCAACTAAAACAAGCTCGGCATAATAACTGTATCATATACTTTGTGACTTACGCATCAAAATTGTTGTCAAATATTTGGGAATATAATGTCGGAAATTACAGTTAATCTAGTCTTAACGAAGTTTAAAAAAATCTTGCGACTACAAAATAAGTTGTACTGTGCAAATTTCAGTAACGTAATAGGATCATGTAAACTCAAACAGATAAATTGTCCAATTTGGAGTTACTCGGCAAACATTGTTCATGATTCTCGTAGGTAATTTTAAAGTATTATTCATCAGAATAAACTAAAACAAATTTTCGAGGCTTGGTTGAAAATAAAATTTGACAATTTTGGGTTAACAATCAAACGCAATTGTCATTATTAAGCTTATAAATGTGACATTCTACAAAACTAACTAGCGACTCAAAACAGTTTTTTTTATTAATTTTATTTTAAAACAGGTTTAAGTTTTCATGATTTTGGAAACAGCTTTCTCTAGTAACACCGTATACTATGCCATATTGGTTTTGCCACTGATAGTACAATAAAGTTTGACGTTAATTTAAGCATATAATATAACCGTTACTAATGGTTTCTGTGATTATATTTCTCTAGTAGTACGCAAAAAAGCACTATAAATGCTCATTTGAAAATGTTTTGATATTTTTTGTGAGACCATTCTCAATATCTACTACTCTATCTCGGAAATTTCTTTATTAGAAAAAGTCTCCCAATGCAAGCTGCCTATCTCACATCACTTGCATATTAATGAAGTTGAGTTTTATTAAAAAGACTAGTCAAACCCGCTCGTACCAGAACAGTAGAGTAATTTTGCTTTTAAATTAAACTAAGGATGATGCTCATCTCCAACATTCAGGTGAGTTGCCTATAACCACTTGTGTATGTTAGATCAACTTCACATAATTATTTGGATGGAATTGGCGTCCCATTTGGGTGTAACTCTCTTTGTAAAGTCCTGTAAACTTATGCCTATTTTGCTCTTCAGTATTACATGGCCAAGTGTAACTTTATCTTGTCTTTCTGCAAGCAGACATGCCATCTTGAAATATTCCCCTATAAAATTGTTGCCTATTGCCTAAATTTATTACATGTCTTTTGTAAGAATCTAGTTTGCCAATACCCAATATCGTGATTTCGGCAGAATTAATTCTCCGTATAAGTATATTTTCCACTTCTACCATTGGGTTTATTTTTTAACTCCTCTTGGGAAACCTAAATGGCTTTGACCCAAGCCTGAACCTTCGGTGACCTCTACAGTTATTACAATGACATTTCAAGGTTACAGAATACAATTTTTGAATTCCCCTTGTCATTACCTTTCAGGAAATACCGTACATGGCTTCGAACTCAGACTGACTTTTGGTGACCTTTTCGAACCATGACATTTGAAGTTAAATAAATGAGCCGACAAAGATTGAGAGAGACGCAAGGCGAGAGACAGTCACATTGCTGTGCCCAGAGACGTAACGGTCCTCCCTATGCCTGCCTGTCTAACTTTCGTAAGTGTAGGTCAAAATGACATGTGTTACATCACACATTAAAAATACGTAGGAAAAATTCCTTCTGTATTAATACATGATAATGAGTCAAAAACTCAACTACATAAATTTTGGTTTGCCTTCTATACTACAAGTTTGTCAGTCTGTCTGTCCGTAATCGATACCTGAAAAATTAACTGGAGCGCTACAACGCCATATTTACAAATATGTGGTATAAATTTGTTGCGGTTTAGCGCCAAGGCAGAAATATTTCTGGTTTTTTCCGAGGTCAATGGTTGAATGCCACATGGCCCAATTTGATATTTTTCATTTAGTCCTACTTTTCCGACATAGAGCTACGTCCGCCATATTTTCTACAAAAATGGGCATAGTATCGGTGATAGAGTCAACCTCCAATAATTTACTTCAGGTTTTTTTAGAGTCAAAACTCAAACGTCTGATTGCACAAATTCAAGAATTCAACATGATTTATCCTGTTTTGGCAAGGTCACTGGATCTACCAACGCCATATTTTACAAATAAGGGCAAAGTTTACTTTCAGTTTTTTCTGGGTGAAATGTGTAACGTAACAATGCCTAGGTTTCTATGTATTTAATCCTCTCACTTGGAGATATATGCACTACGTTAACAAATTAACAGGTTTACATCTAACGAAAAGCTTGGATCAAACTTCGGGAAGAATTTGCTACCAGTTTGTTCAATGTCAAAATGTATAATTTTGAGTCATATTCTTTACATAATTTTTTTGCAAGCTTTCTAGAGCTTAACGAATCCGGCTCCGCCCCGGAGTCGGAGCCGGAGCTGCAGCGGAGCTAAATTTTGGCTCCGGCCAAGCCCGGAGCCGAGCCGGGGTGGAGCGGCTCTACCAACCCCTGGAGCTGGAGCCGGAGCCAGAGTGGAGCGGCTCCGGAGCCGATCCTCACATTTAGACTTTTAATGTACATTTTGTCGTCGCTTAACACACCAAAAATTGACGCTGAACTGCTCATCTTTTTGACAGATTCATAAATAGAGTCTGAAATTTAATGTTTAACTTTTCCAAATAGTGCAAGTATGAATAGTACATAGGAATAGTACAAATATATACACTGTATGTACAACTAAACTATAAAAGAAAACTATGCTCAAAACTTGCGTCTCCAATTGTTCGAGTAACCATTTGCAGATGCAGATCAGTTTTGAAATAACTGTATGGTCTATTGCTTGAATTTCAACAACCATATAAAATTGATTACGATTCTTATAAATATGTAAATTTTGTACTCTGAAGTGTAAGTTTCTTATATAATTTCTACGAGCAATGAGGAAATGACTTTTAAAAAAACATCCTAGAGTCATTTTCTCAATTTCTTGAAGAAATAAAGCAGCAAAATTAGCTCCGGCTCCAAAGAGGTATGGAGCCGGAGCCGGAGCCGGAGTGGAGCTAAATTTTGGCTCCGGCCGAGCCGGAGCTGGAGCCGAGCCAAGGTGGAGCGGCTCCACCTTTGATTGGAGCCGGAGCCATGAAGCTCTAAAGCTTTCTGACATTCACCTATGGCCTGGTTAACATGATTTCTTGTGTGAGTGAGTGGGGGAGGATGGAATCGGCCTGTGAGTTGACGAGAAAGTTCTGAGGGAGTGAGGCGAAGGGCTTACTGCCAGGCAGTGGACGTGGGGCTGACCACCGAGGAGGCTCTTGCTTAGGCAGAGGCCGAACTCGGTCCTCCGCATACCGGCTGAAGCCCACCCTTCACAACCGCAACTTTCCAGGCTTCTACTCACCACTACCACACCACCACTTTTTTTTGTGCGGCTGCCAAGAATCGATCTCGGCACCTACCCAAGCCGAATCTACCCCAAATATCACCATATTTGATTGTAAAAAATAGAGTCTGTAGGTTCTAAAGTGGTACAACAGTATAAGTGGAAATTTCCAAAATTGAACATTCTGGTACTTGACTTTTGACCCTGGAAAGTCTAAACGCAGTGCTTTTTGCCGCTGATTAAATGGATCGACCCCACAGTCTCAGCATGGCTAGTAGTGAGAGACAGATGCTCTCAAACACTAAGATAGCTTGGCCTCACCCCGAAAAATAATATTCAAAGCTAACGCCTAAACCTTAAATCAATCACTCTTTCTTAGTTGATTTGAGGTTGTTCATCCACTATTCCTCATTTTTTAAATCTATTTCTATGTTAGAAACAATTTGAAGTATAAAACAAAAGAATTGTACCTGCTCTTTTAGGCAATACGTTGACCTTAATAGCGTAAGCTTCAGAAGTTTTGTCATTTAAATACAGAAGGATACTTGGATAAATTAGGAACTTTGTCTTCTTGTGCAAGGAAATATATTGAATTGATTAAACAATGTACACTTGGTAACAATTTATTTCACGAACACAAAACAAATTTTTATCAACCATGTTCCTATAAGGCCTATCGCACGCTATAGGTATTGAGGTTGGTGGCACTAGTGTGCCACCACAGGTGTTGCCGTTGTCCCCCTCCACCCTAAAACAGAACTTGCAACGGAGCCGAGACCATTCCAAACTTGTGCCTGTGTCTCCGCTGTTGGCCACCATCCACTTTTTGTTTTTTCAGTTCCCTGTGATGTATCCAAGGACGGAGGGGACGGAGGAGGGGTACTCCAATCCACTTTTTGCAAGTCTGCGAGGTCTGGACGGTTACTGATGTCTATCTTCAAATTATCCGATTCCATAAATATAAACGCAAAATTTTGATACAAAGTGATTCCTATTCCTTCAGAATAGGTGTACGCTTCGTCATAGATTAAAACTGGCTTCACCGCCGGCTCACTTGCAATTTTCTAGAATGAAGAAAAAAGTTTTGTTACATGTAGCAAAACCTCCAAGTCATAAGCAAAAGTCGGGTAAAAAGGAATTTGAGCAAATATGAGAAAAAGAAAAGAGGGCATATTTTTTCTGAATATAAGAGTTGTCAAAAAATCAAAAGTCATTAACTCCAAAAGTTTTAAATGGGGTTTTACTGAAAAAATGTTTCACTATAGCAATTCACACATGTATACTATATGCTTTGCTACACGAACACATGCTTCAGCTATTAACCATTGAATTGGGAAGGACGGGAAAAGATTCTAGGGTGATTTAGAATTATTAATTCCATAATTATGTTCGTAATTGAATTCTTGAAATATAGGGTGTATGTCGCCTTTTGGAATGTTACACGCTAATCCTCCATAAACATCTTAAAATTGTACAAATTTTAAAACACTAGTCTAGGCAACTTCGCAGCCAGCTGTAGCACAAAAGCGGGGAAGCATTTCTTCAAGGTAATGAAATGAATTAATTTTGAATTAAGTTTTTTTTTAAGTAATTTATTTTTAATTTCGGCATATTCATGCCTAATTTCTTTTGCGAATAGAAATTAGTTTGGAAACTTTATTTTCATTATTTTGACAAATATAGTAGAATATTTTTCTAAAATTCTTGTCAATTTTCTATAAGTGCTAAAAATTATGTTTACGTACATTACTACTTCATGTTTGAAACTTTGCATGTTACGCAAAGTAAGCTAAGCAAAATATACTGGATCGCATAGTATTCAAGCGAAAAGGAACGCAGAACGATTATAAAAAAAAATATTGCTGTAAAACATATATTTAAAAATTAAGCCGTGTTTTCTGTTTGAAAGCCCGCAAACTGACTCTGCACAAAAACCGTTTCTGTTTATTAGTGCACACTTCAACTATAATTTAGTTAAGCTTACCAGTGTTCTTAAGAGTACGTCGCGTGGGATGATTGCCAAATCATGTACTTCTGAGTCCAAGTCAGGAAATTTCATAATCTTAATGTCAGGTTTGTCTTTACATTCTTCTGCATAATCTTTGAAATCATCACGTGTGTGACGATGTATCTCCGCAGACATAGGTTGGATTTCGGAGACTTCCGAGGGAGAAGTGGAATGGTAGAAAACATGGACGGGGGTTATTGTCATAGTTTCACCACTCAATTTCAGTACAAATTGTACATACACTGCAACATCTACGGGAAGTGTCATGGTAGGTTTCGCTTTAGACTTACCAATCAGGTAAAGGACACTTTCTTCAAGATACCGGTTGCACTGTAAAAAAAAATAAAGTAGGGCGAAAAATAGTAAAACGAATCAAGTAATTATTACACGTTTTTATTGTTAAAAAATTTATTAACTCACGTCACGAATGATGCTCTCATTTTCAAACTTCCTAACGTCCTTTCTCCACTTTTCATTGACCTTAGATGTAACACACCCCAACACTGCAACTAGAACCACCGCCTGAAACAAAAGCTGCATGTCGGTTTAGTGGAAATTTATTTGAAAAAGGAGTTAAATTGAATTTTAGCACACAAAATCTGAGCTTATATACTGAAAATTGAGATTGTCGTCAACCACCTCCTTGAATTAGGTAATTGAATTTTTATCCATATAATAGCCATGAGACTTCTCGCCACTTATAAACCCAGAGCCTTATACAGTACACCGGTGTGTCAATCATGAGATTGAAGAATGGATGTGATTAATAGGCATATATATGACCATTTCTTCACAGAGCGGAGGGGCAGGTGCTTCTTAAAATACATTAAACAGAGAAGAGCAATCACCGTGGTTACTGGGGTTTGCTTGCATAGTTATAAACGGCAAACTACGCACTATCTTCCGATGGTGCTTGAGATGACGGTTGTGACATATGTTTGAAATTAAATTGAACTTATGGCCACAGGTTCCGTATATTAGAGGTACTTCTGACTTCTGCAAGTAGTTTGAATACAATGCTACATCGTCAAATTTTGAACCCCAACCTGAACGATTGTTAGGTATGTTCAAACATATATGAAACGTATATTGAATCTCATAAAGATTTTTAAACGTAAATATAGGACTAAATTTTAAACTTCCAGATTTCGCTAAAGTAGCAAAAACGAAATTGTGCAAAGCCTATCTTACATATTCCAAATAAAAACTATAACGCAAAAACTACTTGCAATGAATCTCTTTGAATGTCCTCATCTTTACACCAACTGTTTTGTATTGTACCTAGATTATGAACGGTCTGTAGTTCGGCGGTTAGGAGCCTTCTCCTTAAGGAATTCACACTTCCCAGCAAATGATACTACCAGAATAATTATTCATTGCTATTTCTTAGTTATCGGTAAGATTGGGCAATTAAATAAATTTACTTAGGTACTTCTACTGTCATTAGTAAAGTAGTGTTAAGTATACTTTTTTGATTTGCTGTAATTTCACATTTATCGTCCATTTCTTAAGATACATGGATACCCCAAACAGGTAGGACATTTGTTTGATTAATTCAAGGCAACAAACTCCAAGCGTTTCACTCTTGTTTGTTTTTCTGTTTTGGTTTAGGTTAGGTAAATTTAGGGGAATTTACTAAAACGAGGGGGAAATTTTTGTTTTCATAATTTTCCTCGCTTCTGACGACACTAGTTTTGCACAAACTAAACGTAAGTATACATTATACATAACGCTGTTTTTCTCTCCCATTTTTCTCTTTTCTCTATTTTTTGTTTGTTCTAAATTCAATTTATCTAACTTATTTCCCAAAAACGTAGTACATGCATGAAAACTTTGAAGTAAATCCAAGTAATGCAAAACTTTGTTTAATTGATGCTAACTGAAGCCCACACGGCAATCTCGCATGTCATTAATGTGAAATTGACAAAGAAAACATTCATTTAGAACCTTATATTGTCGGCATCATTTACTTGAATTATTATTTTAATTACCAATGCATAAGTAGATGTTAGAGGGCTGATCAAATTGGAAGCGAAGTTTTGTATTGTCTTGAGGTTTGAATTTACATCAATAGTATTTACTAATGATAGCTAGTACACGGATATAAATCGTGCGGACCAAGAAAACACCAAAAACTGTTAACACGACATTTAAAAATAATTTCTAATTATTTTGGATTTATATGGGTAAGATGTAAGGGTAACCAGCGAAATTTAAAAGAAAATTTATAAATTAAATTATTCCAAAATTCTACTTTCACTACTTTACTGCTATCCTAAATTTTAAAACCCAATAAAATTTTAATAAATTTAGATTGATTAATTAATTAGAAACATGGGATACAATTCGGCCTAAGAAAGGGCAGCGATGGTAACCTTTACGTTCACACATAGTAACTTCATACAGGCTCCACACAAGTTTGAAGCCCTCTACCATAACAACTTTCCCCGTCATTGGCTACAATCTTCAAGCAAAAGGGAAGACGAGCAGGCTAACAAAGAACGAATCGGGTCATCCCTCACCCAGTATGAATCCCCCGGGTTTTGGGGATTTTCATCAAGCATGAAGTTTACAAACTACCTTCCAATTTAATTACGGATTTACGGCAAAAAAATAATCACCGCTTTTCAAAACCTAAATCCAGCTATTTTTCGGAACTGTCGTACGGAGTTCTACGCCGTACTTCGTTATTTTATAGTTACGGATGGTCATGACTAAATGGTCGATTAATTTAATCAATAATGCTCACAGTTTTAAAAATATAAAGTCACAGAAATTGTAATGGTAAATTGTGCCTTCATGGTGTTAGTTAAAAGAGTTGTTTACTTTGGGGTGTTTTCTCGGAGCTTGTCCTCACTGTATACACATTATGCTGCTTCAAATTTTTGTAATTTTGAATTTTTTTTTAATTTTAATTTTTTTTTAATTTAAAAAGGTGCTGAGGTGTCTAGTTGAATCAAATGTTGTGATGCGTCAACTCAGCACTTCAATTGAAGCGCTGTGCTGATTTGACGCTTTTTAACAAGTAATTTGAGTGGCGATGCGTTAAGACAGCATCTCTGCACCCAGTTTCTTCTTAAAATTATCGAGCTGCTGAGGTGCTGAGTTGAAGCTTTGTAATACCTTAACATGAAAGTGAGGTGCTGAATGGAGGTGCCCAGTTGACGATGCTGGGATTGTGGTGCCGATTTGATGCACCCTAACACTTTACTGTTGTCATTTCAAAAGCAACTTCACTCAACACGAGCCGGAGTAATTATTGAAAAACCTCTAGTAAGAAAGCTGTAGTACTTGGTATTGTCGACTTTTTGTCGTCAATTGTTGTCAAAAGTGATCAGATTCATGTTTGAGACAACGGAACTCATTACATTTCACACTTAACATGTTTAAATAACTTTTTAAGACAAATTAATGTTTCCCCCTTTGTCTCTAATACCAATTTGTACCGCTCTGGGGTCACTAGTCACTGAAACCACCCTTAAGTGGTGACAGCTTTTATTGCAAAATAAAAAAAAAATTCCAAAACGTACTGTAAATCACACCAACGTAGAACAGACATCGGTTTGGTAAAAACTAAGATACACACTGGAGCTCGAAATGCTGGAGGCCAAGATGACCGAATAAGTGAACAAGAAAAAACCACACATGACCGTGACAATCATTGGGGATCCACTCTTGTCCCGATTGGAAATTGACACTACTTATTTTTGTAATTTTTTTTAGAAACCGCTAAAGGCAAAAACTAAAAAGTCAGTTATTAATTCAACCTAACCTATTGGTTCAATTACCCCCAGCACTAGGAAGCCAAAACAAAGCAATACCAATAACTATTGACTTGTGGCGAAGGGATTAGAGTTTGATATTATTTAAGCTGATAGATTTGTACTCCTCTGCCTAGTTTTTACAAAGTGATGCTTCCCAATAAGAATTACGTTTACAAATGACGAGCCTGTCCACCACTTAGGGGCATAACATTTTTTTTAATTAATGTTTTATTAAGCACAGTAAATTGTCTTTCTCTGAGTTAGTGCCATGGGGCTCTTAGAGGTTTGAGCGGTGTAGAAGGTGTTACACTACAATAGATAACGACTTCCCTTGTGTAACAAATTTACAAGCTGTACGTATAGTACATTTGTAACCTTTAAATAAAGTTTATGGCAGAGTAAGTATTTAACACCCATGCAGCAACACTTCCGTGATTAATGTTTACGTTACTCATTTTTGTTCTTCTAAAACTGATCAGTGCAAAAGATGGGAGCCTTTTGAATGCGGCATATGAGCAACTGAGAAAGGACGCTGCTAACACGGGATTGGATGCGGATAACTGGTGTGCACAAGTGCGTGAACTACTCTCTTCGGTCGGGCTTGCATGGGTTTACAAT